>JAWPHD010005707.1:0-158104 GCA_037043455.1 Cyrtodaria siliqua | reverse complement strand
CTATTTTGCCTAAGACCAATGGCGTGTTGTTCATAGTCGTCTTCATCAGTTATAGCTCATTCTTATAAGCACGATAACGGTTTCGGATTTTCGCCAGATTTAAACTGAAGTTTTATTTCATTAATATTGTGAATAAGTTTGACAATAAGTATAGATAATACACGTGTTACAGAGTTGTTGCCCTTACAGAGTTGTTGCCCTTAATTAATGAAAAAATACAAAATCTTGACTTGTGAATGCAATAACTAAAGTAAATGAAATTGAGATTGTTTGTATATAATATATTGAATGAGATCAACAATGAACAAAAATAGGTCTTTAAAAAACAAGAATGTTTTTCCATGACACCTTTAAATAAAAGGTTGTATAATTCATCTTGTGTAATTCATCTTGTGTAATTCATCTTGATTCATCTTGTGTAATTCATCTTGTGTAATTCATCTTGTGTAATTCATCAGTGCTCCTGATAGACAGCATATCCACGTAAATTATGTCTTTATAAATGATTATACCCCCTGCAAACAAAATTTTTCCGCAAACAAAGTTTGTAGTGGGGTATACATGATTCGGCTTGTCCATCTGTCTGTAGATGCAATGTTGTCCGATCAATAACTTTTGTTGTCTTGCCTTTTCGAAGAAAAAAGCGAGACATAGAGATCACTTTTCCGGCGATGGCGCCGTCAACACTTGGTTCAAGTTTTCGGTTAATTTTTTTTGGAAGGTATATATCTCCAACACCATCAAAGGTATTGCAATACCTTTGAAACTTCGTATGAATTTCCACTAAGCCTCACCCCACCAATGACCTAGACTTTAAAGAGAACAGAACTTAGTCAAATGTTCTTGGTTTTTGGAGGGTATATATCTCCAATACCATGCATCAAAGGTATTGCTTTGATACTTTGTATGAACATTCAAAGAGACAGTTGCTAATTAATTAAAGGAACATTGATAATTTTATTTGGATTTAATTCAAAAATTGGATATTAATGAAAAACTGGATTTGTGAATATTTTATGTAAATAGATTTGTTAATTATATTTTTGTGCGGCTGGTTTTGCTTCCTTTCTTGTTTCTTTCTTTCTCTTCATCTTTCGTCAGTTTTTGCGCACAATATGACCTACTTATGTGTCGACGTGCCATAAAACACCATTCATTCATTCTTTCTGTTTCTTTCTTTATTTCTTTATTTCTTGTATTTTGTATTTTATATATATACATATTAACAATTGATTGAATTGAATTGGATTTTATAGTCACACCAAAAGTTAAGGTCATATGGTGACATTCCAGCTTCTACTGGTGTAGGAAGACCCCAGATGCCCCTCCGGGCAATTTTCGCTGGAATATTAACAAATATAACGATGTAGTCGATGGTAGGTCATGGCAGATCCCCACCTTTCTGAAGTGCAAGTCAGAGATGCATGGATTATCTCCCCTAGCTCTATTTTCCGACATTGCATCAACATTTCTCAAAAGTCTCATGCACATCCCTGGCAATATGCCAATCAACCCCCAAAGTTTGTATCTGCCATACATCATGATAAACAATACCATAGCTCCCTAGCAATTTTGAATTTTTCATGTATTTGACCTTTTGACCCCTGGGACAGGCCCCCTTGGGGCAGAGTCAAAAATAATGTTGCTGCACGTCGTTATGATGTGGTGAAGTACTACACAAAGTTTGGTTGAATTTATAAGACATAATAAAAAAAAAGAAGATTTGACCCTCCACCCCACCCCACACAGACCCCTCCGATAACATTCGCCCAAGCACCGGTCGCACATCGGAGGTTGAAATGAAAAACCTGTTTGATATTATAGATGGGTATAAATACCAATTTGTATGTAAAAATAATAGTGTTGGTTCAACTCAATGAAGCGGTAGGTCTACATTTTTTTTGTACTGCTATTGAATTCCGACAAACAATTTTGTTTTGTGTTTTTTTTCCAGTAAATATTCAATAATGGTTGGTGTGTTAGGTTTGTCAATGCAATTATTTTATAGCTAACATTTACAGATATTGTCTCTTTCAATATGGAGCGTAGACTGCTTCACAGCATTCTGAAACGCAACATGCGCAGTGAAGCAGTCTAATAATTAAAATAGAAAAAAACCCGCAGCATTTTGTTTTAAATTAAAAAAGATAGCTAAGATTAAAATTTAAAATTATGATATATATAGTTCTTTATTTTTATTTTACGAGTCCTGTACTCAAATTCTTAAAAATTATCTGGAGCACTGATTCATATGCATATTTGATATGAAGGATTGTTTCAGCAAGATATTTACAAGTTTGATAATGAGCAATTTTTGTGGAATTATTTACTTTGATTTATTATGTAAAAATTAGTGAATAACAGTTTGTTTATGCCATATACATGTAGCTTTAATGATTACTATATACTTATTGGATGTTTGTCAAATCACTGTGAAGGTATGTTACATTAAGATGTTGGAAAGGTTTGACAATGAGAAAATTTGATGCATGCATTATTACAGTGTTATTGCCAATGATTTTAAAATGATATAACTATCAACAATCTGGCACCTGTTTTGGAAATTAAAAAACAAATATGGGTTAAAACGTTAAAACCATATGTCCGTTATCTCCCTTTGAACTATGCTAGTTATCTCCCTTTGAACTATGCTATTAATAAAACAAACCATTAAATGTTACCAATTTCTGTCATAATATATTTTGTTTACATGTATTTAAAGTTAACATTTCTTTGGAAAAAAACACAGGGAAACAGAAGTTTACAGTGTACAACAAAGGAGATGACTCGGTCTCCTTGAGACTACAAGACTGTCCGCCAGATAGGTACCAGCCATTTCCTGTCGATTGTTTAAAGTCGTGCAAATATACGCACCAAACTGTACCAAGCAGCAAGAAGATACACAGAAATGGTACCACGTCTGCCGCAGCCGTTGTTTATTGCAACTACCTCAGTGGATGGTTTAATCGGGATGATAAAACCTACTTCAATATAAGTAGTCCTGTTGACTGTGTCCACAGAAGTGAGCATAACAAGTGTCCAGGGGAGACAATCTTACCCAGTGAGTATTGTCAATTTTAAATATTTTTATATATTTTAATAACCAATTATTTTATTGAGATATGTTGGGTTCATTTAGTAATGTGTATTTCCTGTTGTAAAATAAATATTTTACCTCTTTTATTGGATCGTCAATATGACATAGCTAGGTATTTTGGTAATATATTTCTTGCAGAAATGATGGTCTTTAAAGACAGTGGTAGAAGACCAGTATGAATGTACTATGCAGGGCTTTTTTTCTCAAAATTTGGAAAAGGCCCAGGCACACACTTATTTCTCATTTTGGAAAAGATGTAAGATTTGATTAATTTTAGTAAATTATGACAATTCTATGCTTTTTTTTCATCCATTATTTATTATAATAACCGACTTCTCGATAAGAACTGACTTAATAGAGAAAAACACATTGCAGAATTAATTATTTTTCCCAAATTCTAAGAGACAGCTGCTTTGTGATTGGGAAAAGTTTCTGCCACAATTGGGAAAAAACAGTCAAGTTTTCAATTTACAGGCCTCTGTTATATAAGATATAAAAAAAAGCCCTGCTGCGTGAAATATATTTTAAAATTTCATGTTTTTGAAAATACATGTATATACACTTCAGACGGCACTTGCGTACAGCGATGCCAAGAAAATGGCACTCGGGATGGTAACTTTCATTGTATACCATCGAAAAGTAACATGTAAGTAACGGCAGTCATATTGTGGGTCAATAGCTTCATGTTATACCTTTTTAGCTCAAACAGTTTGGAGATATGGTTTGTAGTCATACAGTAGTATACCCCTGCTTTCACAAAGTGAAGTGGGGGCTATACAGGAATCGTGTTATCCGTAACGTCGCGTCGCGTAACACATTTTTGTCCCATCACGTCGTTTAACACATATAGTAGTTGCACAGTCCATCAGTCAAGTCGGTCCGTTCGTCCGTACAATCTTGTCCGATAAATAACTTGGACAATAATGGATGGATTTTCAAATAACATGGCACAAGTGCTCACCACAACAAGACGACGTGTTGCGCGCCAAGTCCAGGTCCGTGGCTCCAAGGTCAAGGTCACACTAAGAGGTCAAAGGTCAAAAAAGAACTTCCGTGTCCGGCAAATAACTCTGACATTCATGGAGGGATTTTCAAATCACCTGGCACATGTGTTCACCACAACAAGAGGATGTGTTTCCTTCCAGGTCCATAGCTTCAAGGTAAAGGTCATACTTAGAGGTCAAAGGTAAAAAAGAAGTACTTTCGTGTCCATATTTCGTATCCGGTAAATAACTAACATTCATGGAGAGATTTTCAAATAACCTGCCACAGTTGTTCACCACAACATACATGCCAAATCTCCCGCATTCTCCGGTAGACTACCGGATTTGCCTTTGATCTACCGATCACACGGAAGCCGTTCAAAATCTCCCGGAAAATCAATTATTTGCTGAGTATGGTTGATTGCCTGTAATTTATAATGCACAGTATGTGTTTAGCCCGTGTCAAACATCTATCGCGTGTCAAATTGATGAAGGCTTGGTTACGATCATGCAACCAACCAATGAAATTGCACCCAGCGTCTTGCGGCACATAAGGTGATTTAATGAAATAAGAGAAGGATATTGCCGAAATCGGCACTTTTTGATCAATGCATTCTGTAAAAACTTCTAGTAACAATGTTATATCCTCCACAACACTATAACTAAACCAGTCTTTTATAATTGCAACACCATTTACCGCTTGAATGATTGATTGATTGAATTGGATTTTATAGTCGCACCAACAGCTAAGGTCATATGGCGACTTTCCAGCTTCCACTGGTGGAGGAAGACCCCAGGTGCCCCTCCGGGCAATTTTCGTGTACGGGCGGGCACCTGGGTAGAACCACCGACGTTCCGCAAGCCAGCTGGATAGCTTCCTCACATAAAGATTCCTAGGCCCCTGAGGGATCGAACCTACAGCGGTGAGGGGCAAGTGATTGCAAGTCAGAGACTCTAACCACTCGGCCACACCGCTTGAATGATAACAAACACCATTTTTGCCCTCATTTAATTTGCCAATTTCACATCGTTTTGTGAAGAAATTTTGTACTCAACACCGGTTATTACGTTTCCGGAGCTCAGAGGACAGGTTTAAAACGCGGCTCTCAATTTGGAAAATCAGTGTAAAAGCCGGGGTTGCATAAAAAACAGGGCGGGCGGGGATGATAATCTAGCAATTGAGTTATTATGGGCTAATGCATATACTGTTGTTTTTTTTTCATCTATTTTCTATATATAGATAATTAAATACAAAATAAAATTAGAAATAAATTAACAGATGTCAACATTTCTATTCATTATTTGAAAAAATGCAATGGTTTCATAGCATTTCATAAATCTCCCTGATATGGACCAAATCTCCCTGATTTGGAAGTCCAATCTCACTGATGTGATGCTAGAAATTTTGGCATGTATGCCACAACAAGATGACATCACGCGCAAAATCCAGGTCAGTAGATTCAAGGTCAAGGACACACTTGGAGGTCAAAGGTCAAAAAGTTCTTTTGTGTCCATATTTCATGTCCAGTAAATAATTCTGACATTCATGGAGGGATTTTCAAATAACTTGGCAGAAGTGTTTACCACAACACGATTATGTGTCACCAGCAAAATCCAGCAAAATCCAGGTCAGAAAGGAGGGTATAAATTGCATTACTGAAATGTCGATCAAGTAGATGTAAATACCCAACAGGAGAATCACCATTCACAGAACACAGTCGTCTAAAATCACACATAATTGTGACATTCAAAACAAACAACAATTATAAAAAAAGATAGAAGCAAACTATGCAACACCACAATTTGAAAATGGTTGACAATAGACTGCCTCCCTAGAAAACTGCTGTGAATAGTAGGGGTCGTGTGGCATATAAGAAAATAAAATTTTGATCTTTATTGACACCGTGAACAAACTGCATTCATTCGGCACCTCTTAAATGGGTTCTACTTTCACTTTCAAAACTTCCATGCAAATGGTTCTTAGCTATCACAAACAAGTCAATAAAGTCATTTCAGCCAGGAAAACAAGCCTTAAATACTCAAAAATGCCTTTTATCACAAAAAAAGTTAGGGATTATATATTTGGGAACTCCTTTCCTGGGCTCTTCATTGGACCAAAAAATGTTTAGCCATTTTGGCTAAACCACCTCAATTTTCTTTAGCCAATGGGATTTTTGTTTAGCCATTTTTGGCTAAGCTTTTTTAGCCATTTTAGCAGAATTTAATACAATTTCCGATTACATATTTGTATAATTTTCTTACCATTAATTCTTTGACAGTTTCTAACCGTTAGATGGTTACATGAACATGGTTAAAACTTGATTTTAATATGTTGCCTCTATTATCACCACTGCCTCTATTATTTGTCACAGTTGGGGACATGTTCCAATGATGAATGTTGTAAGAAAACACAATTTTAAGCATACATGTATGCAGGTTCATTTTTATGACCTTATTATATGTTGGTGCGTCGTGAAACCCTTCAATCAATCAAGCAATCAATCAATCAAGAAAGCAACCAAGCATGTACCCATGATGGAAAAAACGGATGACATAGTTATTTTTCTGTTTCGTGTGACCACGCGTACAACTCGAAAGAAATGGCTTGGTTTCAATGCGCGAAAACAGATGACAATGTATTGTTTACATGTTGTTTACATGTACGTATCATTGGCTACTTTCAGTTTTGAATAACGGAGTTACAAAGTCATTATTTTAGTTAAAAGGGTGTAAATCTTTGTATGAGAAAGGTTAATTATTACCATTTTGATAATACGTCTTCGTTTTGTTTTCGCGCTGTTTTGCGTTGTTTTTGTTATTGAAAAAAGCGACTTTTTTTCGGCAAGCTCTTGTTGGGTTTACAATTTTCCTCCAGTGTAAGCACACCAAGTGAGTTGCAGTTAGACGTCGCTAGGTAAAATAAGCCGTGTGTAATATAAAGCGCAATTGTCGTAACACCGTCTATAGATTTTAGCTCTTCTGTAAACACAGAGAACCCGTCAAGGATTATTCAGAAAAACATGGCCGCGCCCACGAACTACTTTCGCCAATTTCGCCAATACCAGCCGTCAGTTTACATGGGTTAAAATGACTTTAGCCAAATTGGCGAAAGCACTTGACAAAAGTTTCGCCATTTGCAATTTGATTTCGCCTATGGCGACTGGCGAAGGCAAATGAAGAGCCCAGCTTTCGACTACATGCATGAATACCACAGTGATTTACTTCCTGTATACCTAAAGGCATGATAGTACAAGATTTAAGGCAATGTCTTGTCATTGTGTTAAATTTAAAATGTCTCTGATTTTCTTTACCATTTTCGAAGAAAACAATGTGACCAAGGTTTTGCTCGAGTTCTTGAAAATTTTATGGGATACAGAAACATAGCTTAGAATTGGTCCGTGTATGCAGGCTGCTGACTTTGTAAATGTTGCGCTTTTATTGCTCAAAACAAACAGAGAAAAGCATCAGCAACACTTACCTCTCAATTATGGGTAACTCATAGTATTCCTGACCTTCTATTCAATGTGCTGGGGCCTTGTAAATTTCAGTCAAGTTTTTGCAGTTAGCTGCATTTCTTGGAAACTTTAATAACAATTGTATAATTTGGTATCAAGGGGTGAATTATATTAAAGACTGCATAATGTATTAATGCTGCAGAACGTTTCACAAGAGATGATCTTTATATTAAAGAAACTAACTAGTCAAATAAGAGAACAATTACCTCAAAACCATTTATCAAACCTCTATTCAGGTCATATAATAATGTAAATATGTATATGTGCCGAGAAAGAGGTTTATTCACGGATTCTTAAAATACCCATGATTGAATATGTGTAAAAATGAATTATGAGTTGGTAACTCTTCATTTGACACTCCAGTTTTGGGGTTTGGAATGCTCAGGTTAAAGTCGTTTATAGAGTTTGGATTCTCAAAATATGTTAGTTACATATATATATATATATATCAGGGCTTCTAAAATTTTAAAATGCAAATCGGTCGAGGTTTTTAACTGCCGTAAGAATCGCGCTTATTTTGAAAAAATCACTAAAATCGCCGTACCCCACCCAGCATGAATTTTTTCCGTTCAGTCGTTGATATAGAGAACTATTTAAAATGTATGTTTGTATTATATTTGTATTATTTCTAACTTACTTTATCACAATTTGTACATTTTAATGACTGACATCATGTCTTCGCTTTACTGAATGAATAATTTTCACTCAATATTAAAATTGTTGATCATTTGAGGAATTGAACCGGAAGTGTCTAATAAACCGGGTAGGTATAAAACGCGGACTAACACGCGCGGACTAGCGGATTATATACGATTTTACATAAATTTGAGTAATATCGTTTTTCATCAATTAGCTTAATTAATACCAAATGTTACGACTAACGCAAACAATTTCGGTCCGACTTAAAAAAAAAACGGTGTCAGGTTTCATCACTTTCCTTAATATTATACTTAAAGTTATTGTAAAAAAAAAATCAAACAAACAATTAACACATCTCGGTATTTTAATGACGCAAACAAATTTCAGTCCCAGCTTTGGCCACTTAAAAAAACAAACCGACACAAGCAAACAGGCTAACACCTTACGACTAACGGTATATCAAAGAAATCACAGACGGTAACACTCGCTTCAGTGAACCGACAGAACGCGTGATATACTTTCACTGATCACACATCAAAGGCGTGCTACATGGCTATAGACTCTTCCGGAAAACTCCCTACTATCGGTAATGGTTTAGTCCAAATTGACCAAATTGACCTACTTTCGCGCAGCGAGTGACAAACAATCGTGTTATGGATCAAAGAATATTGCCGCAAGGCATACTTCAAGGAGTGTATAAGGTAATTGTTGATTTTTTAACGACCGATAGATAAAATATCTGGGACCGATTTTAACAGAGATTTTGAAAAGAAAATCGGTCCGGAGAAACAGAATTCGGTCTGGGGACCGACAAACCGGCGATTTTAGAAGCCCTGATATATATATATATATACCTTGTCGTCAGAAGGTTTATAAATGGTGTACAGGTGCTGTAAAATTTGCCTGTTGATAGCAGGATCAGGAGTTTAAGCTCTGTTTCTCTGACACTGAATGGTTGGTTTATTATTTCTCTTCTTTTGTTTAGAACTTTTATGGAATGGAAATCCGGCATTTGTGTAATTTATTTTGAAATAATATGATTACGATATATCAGGGCTCAAAATTAGCGCTAGTCTGGTAGCCCGAGGCAAATGAAAATGCTGCTGGGCTGCCAAATGTTTGTGTCTGGATAGTCCGATGGGCTAGTAAAAGATTTGTTCAAATAAGAAATATATTATGAATCGCTAGGTTGCTTAATGACAGCACTTTCTAACTTAGCTTTTTAAAAACCTTATATTTCCATAGTTTCAATGAATGCCTAAAGGGCATAATTAACAATTGTACTAGTAATCAAAACAAGTGTTTTCCAGATATAATTTTTTTAGCCAAGTCTTGATCGGGATGCTTTTATAACCTTGCGTATATTGAGAAATGTGGAGATACATTCAAAATAATGTTTTGCGTTACAGATTTGGAAACCATCAGGGTCAGTACACCACAAATCGTACTACTACTCGGGAACCACCGCAGTATAGTACTGTATCTCGGGGGTCAACTCCAGGTTTGAATATATTATTTCCACCCCTACTTGAATGGTAATAACTTAATAAGCCACTCCAGTACTCATACTTAGTAATAACTTTGTTGTGCCTCGGGATAGATCCAAGAGAGTTTGAAGCCAAAGGCAGAAAAATAAGCAAAGCCAATACACAAAAAAGCCAATACACAAAATGTTTTAACTAGACTTTTTCGAAGTGCAAAAAAAACTAATATTGTCATCAATTGATCATAGTCGTCATCATTGTTTGCGTCCAGGTTAAAGTTGTTATGTAAGCTTGTAGCTCCGAAACTTCTTTAATAGTAGTCACACCGTCTGTCCGTCTGTACAATCATGTCCGGTCAATAACTCTGACATTCCTGGACGGATTTTCAAATAACTTGGCGCAAGTGCTCACCACAACAAGACGACATGTCGCGAGCAAAATCTAGGTCTGTGGCTCCAAGGTCAAGGTCACACTTAGAGGTCAAAGATAAAAAAGAAGTGCATTCGTGTCCGGTTAATAACCATGACATTCATGGACGGATTTTCAAATAACTTTGTACAGGTGCTCACCACAACAAGACGATGTGTTGCAGGCAAAATCCAGGTCCGTGGCTCTAAGGTCAAGGTCACACTTAGAGGGCAAAGGTCAAAACCACTTGTGGGGGGCATTTGTCACTTACAGTGTTTTAATACAATTATGGTCCCTTTTATACTTAGAAAAAATAGTATTTAAGCTTGTTAACTTCGTCTATAAATTGATTCCACAAAGTCATGTTTAGGCAAAAAAAAAAAATACCTGTGTTTCCGATGGCCCTATTTTTAAGGGGCCGACCCTAAAAGTTTTTATGGAAAAAATAAAAAAACAAAAATGTTCTGAACAATGATTTATCACAATATATCGAGGTAAACTGACATCACAGAGAAACATCAACTTGAATGGGGTTTACATGTAGAAACTCACAATATCTTGCTCCAAAAAAAAAAAAAAAAAAATGTTTACCGACCTACCCTATTTTTAGCAGAGCTTATGGGATGGTGTGTTTTTGTCGTCCGTCGTCTGTCGTCCGTTAACTTTTCTTCAAACGACTTCTCCTCAGAAACCGCTTGGCTAATTTTGACCAAACTTCACATGGATGATCCTTAGATGAATACTTTTTAGATTTGTTAAAATTAGGTCAGCGCTACATCCAAGATGGCTGCCATTACCATATATGGTCGAAACCTTAAAAAATCTTCTTCTCCAGAACCGCTGGACAGATTTCAACAGTTTTTCTTTTAAAATGATCGCCAACGCCTAGACTATCAAGTTTGTTCAAATAAAGTCCCCGGGGTCAAAAATGGCCGTGCCCGGGGGGTCCAAAGTTTGTATATTGAGGTTTTGCATGTTTTTAGCTCTACTGATCAGAGATCAGCAGAGCTTATGCCGTGGTGCGTCGTCCGTCTGTCTGTCCGTTAACTTTTTTTTGTAGCGACTTCTCCTCTGAAATACTGAATGGATATTCATGAAACTTTACAGAAATGTTACCCATGAAGTCTAGTTGATCCTAGCAAAATTTCATGTTGATGTGAAATCCAAGATGGCCGCCAAATCTAAAAATAGGTTTTTAAAAAACAAGTTTGTAGCGACTTACTTCTTGAAAACTCTAAGTGATATTGATATGGGACTTTTTCTAAAATGATCAGCATGACATGATGTTGGTCCTTGTCGAAAATCGTTTCGATTCGAAGTTAAACATGGCTGCCAGCGGCCATCTTTGTTTACATAGAGTTATGTAATAAAAACTTGTAGCGACTACTTCTCTGAAACTACTTGACGGATTTTCATGAAACTTTACAGAAATGTTGCCCATAAAGTCTAATTGATCCTAGCAAAATTTCAGGTCGGCCGGAAATTTAAGATGGCCGCCACAGCTAAAAATAGATTTTTAGCTCTACTGATCAGAGATCAGCAGAGCTTAAGCCGTGGTGCGTCGTACGTCTGTCCGTCTGTCTGTCTGTCTGTCCGTCTGTCTGTCTGTCCGTAAACTTTTTTTTGTAGCGACAACTCCTCTGAAACTACTGAATGGATTTTCATGAAACTTTACAGAAATGTTGCCCATGAAGTCTAGTTGATCCTAGCAAAAATTCATGTTGATATGAAATCCAAGATGGCTGCCTAATCTAAAAATAGGTTTTTAAAAAACAAGTTTGTAGCGACTACTTCTTGAAAACTATAAGTGATATTGATATGGGACTTTTTCTAAAATGATCAGCATGACATGATGTTGGTCCTTGTCAAAAATCGTTTTGATTCAACGTTAAACATGGCTGCCAGCGGCCATCTTTGTTTACATAGAATTATATAATGAAAACTTGTAGCGACTACTCCTCTGAAACTACTTGACGGATTTTCATGAAACTTCACAGGAATGTTGCTTTTGAATTCTAATTGATCCTAGCAAACTTTTATGTCGGCCGGAAATTCAAGATGGCCGCCACGACTAAAAATAAATTTTCAAAATACAAGTTTGTAGCGACTTCTTCTTGAAAACTATAAGTGATATTGATATGGGACTTTTTCTAAAATGATCAGCATGACATGATGTTGGTCCTTGTTAAAAATTGTTTTGATTCAACGTTAAACATTGCTGCCAGCGGCCATCTTTGTTTACATAGAGTTATATAGTAAAAACTTGTAGCGACTACTCCTTTGAAAATACTTGGCGGATTTTCATGACACTTTATAGGAATGTTGCTCTTAATGTCTAATTGATCCTAGCAAAATTTCAGATCTGCCAGAAATTCAAGATGGCCGCCACAGCTAAAAATAGATTTTTTAAAAAGAAGTTTGTAGCGACTACATCTTGAAAACTATAAGTGATTTTGATATGGGACTTTTTGTAAAATGAACAGCATGTCATGATGGTTATCAGAGTCAAACATTATTTTGATTCGACGTTAAACATGGCTGCCAGTGGCCATCTTTGTTTACATAGAGTTATATAATGAAAACTTGTAGCGACTACTCCTCTGAAACTACTTGACGGATTTTCATGAAACTTCACACGAATGTTGCTCTTGATGTCTTATTGATCCTAGTAAAATTTCAGGTCGGCCGAAAATTCAAGATGGCTGCCATGGCTAAAAATAGATTTTCAAAATACAAGTTTGTAGCGACTACTTCTTGAAAACTATAAGTGATATTGATATGGGACTTTTTCTAAAATGATCAGCATGACATGATGTTGGTCCTTGTCAAAAATCGTTTTGATTCGATGTTAAACATGGCTGTCAGCGGCCATCTTTGTTTACATAGAGTTATATAATGAAAACTTGTAGCGACTACTCCTCTGAAACTACTTGACGGATTTTCATGAAACTTCACAGGAATGTTGCTCTTGATGTCTAATTGATCCTAGCAAAATTTCAGGTCAGCCGGAAATTCAAGATGGCCGCCACGACTAAAAATAAATTTTCAAAAAAAATGTTTGTAGCGACTACTTCCTGAAATCAAAATCAGTCAGTAGAGCTTCAAGGTCATTGACCTTTTGTTCATATAGACATATAGGAAAAAACTTTAAAAAATCTTCTTCTCTGAAATCACAAGGCACAGAGCTCTCATGTATTACATGTAGCATCAGCTTATGGTCCTCTACTAAGTTTGTTCAAATGGTGACCCTGGGGTCAAATTTGTCCCCGCCCCGGGGGTCACAGTTTTACATAGACTTTATATATAGGATTTTTTCTTCAAAAATCTTCTTCTCGGAAACTACAACAGCCAGAGGTTTGATATTTTGCATTTACTGTAAGCTTATGGTCCTTTACCAAGTTTGTTCAAATGGTGACCCTCGGGTCACATTTGGCCCCGCCCCAAAGGTCACATGTTTTACATAGACATGTATAGGGGAAAACTTAAAAAATCTTCTTCTCTGAAACTGCAAGAGCCAGAGGTTTAATATTTTGCTGTTGCTATAAGCTTATGGTCATTTACCAATTTTGTTCAAATGGTGACCCTGGGGTTACATCTGGCCCCGCCCCGGGGGTCACGGTTTTACATAAGTGCCTGTATAGGTAAAAACTGAAAAAAATCCTCTGGAACTGCAAGAGCCAGAGGTTTAATATTTTGCATTTGCTATAAGCTTATGGTCTTCTACCAAGTTTGTTCAAATGGTGACCCATTGGTCACATTTGGCCCCACCCTGGGGGTCACAGTTTTACCTAGGCTTGTATAGGCAAAAAAAATCTTCTTCTCTGGAACCACATGGCACAGAGCTCTCATGTATTACATGTAGCATCAGCTTAAGTCCTCTACAAAGTTTGTTCAAATGGTGACCCTGGTATCGAATTTGGACGCGCCCCGGGGGTAACAGTTTTTAAAAAAAAAAAAAAATCATTATCTTTTTAATTACTTGGCAATTACTTTAAAATTTCTTGTCGGCGCTACTCATCCTAAATGCCTTGTTGAATTTCGACGAAACTTGGCAGGAAGCATCGGTAAGATGTCTAGTTGTGCATATCAAGCTTTTGTTCCATTTCGCTGATTTTTGACGGAGTTATGGCCCTTTGACATTTTTATTTTAAATTTATTGTCGGCGTTACTCCTCTTTAACAGCTTGTTGGATTTCTATGAAATTTGGCAGGAAGCATCAGTATGATGTCTAGTTGTGCAAAGCGCAGTGTATCAATGAAATCTTGGACAATTTCGAAAACCAGCTGGATCTTGTTAGTATTAACAGAGTTATGGCCCTTGATTTGTTGAAAAATGCTATATTGTATTTTCCTTTGTTAAATATATAGGAGAAGAGAGCTATATCTAGCTATATCTATCTAACTCTATAAGAGCTCTTTTAGCCAGTAGAAAATCCACAGGCCCTCTTGGGCCTCTTGTTTTAGAGCATGCATTAGGAAACACACCTATTTTTTTGTTTGGCCTTATCGTTAAAATTGTTCATATGAAACTATATCATGTTGTTATTTGAAACAATAGAAGTTTTGATTTGATGTTGATCATCTTATTTTTACTTGCAGGTGTGAACAGCTCATTTCCACCTGACACATCCTCTACCTCAAAGGGCTACATGTTAGAGATTACCTCAAAGAGCTACATGTTAAAGATAGTGCTCCCGGTATTGTTTGTTATTTTTTTGCTGGGTACGTATTTTAATATTATCCAAGTCACTTTCATATTGAAGTACAGACTACTAGTAGTTGACTGACTTATTTGTCGATGATTGGTTGAAAAAAAAAAAAAATGTTAGTATCTATTTAATTATGTCTCCCACCAGAAAATGGTAGGCGAGACATATTGTTATTTTGCTTACCATAAACTACAACAATTACATCCTAATTATCAATTCGGTGTATATTGTTTGTCTATTACTTTTGGCTTTTCATGTTACATATTAACAATTTGTACATACAGAACATTTCCACAAGTCCAAAAACACGCCCTATCCGCTTTCAAACATATTTGAACAGGGTATTGCAGTGGTGGGGGATGTCTGTTTTTCTAAAAATAAAAAAAAGCTTTAGTTTAAGGTTGAACATTTGTAAATCAGACTTCGAAGTTGTGGAGCTGACGAAATGCTTTTCAATATTCTAAAATGTTGGTCTGTTATTTCAGTGCTTATCCTTATAGCATGTGTCTGGAAATTGCACTGCCGAACCTCATCTGGTATGTATACTCTAGTAGAGCTGTTATGTCCCACAACACAATAGCTGTAATTGCTTATAGTGCTGCACTTTTCGGTCCGTATGTCTATTGCTACACCACACCTTTGTTTATTATGCTTCTCTTCAAAGAAGGTGAGTATATTGCTTTGCACTTGTCGGTCGGTCTGTCTTTCTGTCTCGATTCTGGTTTCGGCTCTTTAAATTGAGTAATTTTTAGCTCTACTGATCAGAGATCAGCAGAGCTTATGCCGTGGTGCGGCGTCCGTCTGTCCGTCCGTCCGTCCGTCTGTCCGTCCGTAAACTTTTATTTGTAGCGACTACTCCTCTGAAATTACTGGATGGATATTCATGAAACTTTACAGAAATGTTTCCATGAAGTCTAGTTGATCCTAGCAAAAATTGATGTTGATGTGAAATCCAAGATGGCCGCCAAAGCTAAAAATAGATTTTTAAAATACAAGTTTGTAGCGACTACTTCTTGAAAACTATAAGTGATATTGATATGGGACTTTTTCTAAAATGATCAGTATGACATGATGTTTGTCCTTCTCAAAAATCGTTTTTATTCGACGTTAAACATGGCTGCCAGCAGCCATCTTTGTTTACATAGAGTTATATAGTAAAAACTTGTAGCGACTACTTCTCTGAAACTACTTGGCGGATTTTCATAAAATTTTACAGGAATGTTGCTCTTGATGTCTAATTGATCCTAGCAAAATTTCAGATCGGCCAAAATTCAAGATGGCCGCCACAGCTAAAAATAGATTTTTAAAAAATAAGTTTGTAGCGACTACTTCTTGAAAACTATAAGTGATATTGATATGGGACTTTTTCTAAAATGATCAGCATGACATGATGTTGATCTGAGTCGAACATTATTTTGATTCGACATTAAACATGGCTGCCAGTGTCCATCTTTGTTTACATAGAGTTATATAATGAAAACTTGTAGCGACTACTCCTCTGAAACTACTTGACGGATGTTCATGAAACTTCACAGGAATGTTGCTCTTGATGTCTAGTTGATCCTAGAAATTGTTCAGGTCGGCCGGAAATTCAAGATGGTCGCCAAAGCTAAAAATAGATTTAAAATAAATAAGTTTGTAGCGACTACTCCTTGAAAACAACAAGAGATATTGATATGGGACTTTTTCTAAAATGATCAGCATGACCTGATGTTGGTCCTTAACGAAAATCGTTTTGATTCGACGTTAAACAAGACTGCAGCGGCCATCTTTGTTTACATAGAGTTATATAGTAAAAACTTGTAGCGACTACTTCTCTGAAACTACTTGGCGGATTATCATGAAACTTCACAGGAATGTTGCTCTTGATGTCTAATTAATCCTAGCAAAATGTCGGGTCGGCCGGAAATTCAAGATGGCCGCCACGGCTAAAAATAGATTTTCAAAAAACAAGTCTGTAGCGACTACTTCCTGAAATCAAAATCAATCAGTAGAGCTTCAAGGTCATTGACCTCTTGTTTTACGCTCGTTTTGAAAAAAAAGGTTGTATTATGTTTGTACGCAGGACTGGCAGGTAGAAGTATTAGTTTCCGATCATTTAAAAGAGAACACTTGCATGGTTTGTCTTCATATTTGGGGACAATGTTTATGGCCATCATTCCTTGATATTCATTCAGATCGCAGTTATAATGTCAGAGTTATGGCCATTTGATTGTTAAAAATTTATGATTTTTGCAGTGTCCGCTCATTAACCCTTATAATCCAAACTTGATGAAACTTAAAGACAATGTTTATGGGCATAATATCTCGGCCATGTTTGAAAGCCAGCCAACATTGATGCATTTATCATGTGGCATTTCAACTTAGATTTCAAGTGTGGCTCAGATTTACTTCTGTCATGCATCACGCAAAAAAAGTTAACACACTGGCTGTACTGAAAAAGAGAGAAAAAATGTGAAGTAAAAAAGAAAGATAATAGGTGATGATATGGCAAAACTGTTGTTAAAATAAGGGCGGAAATAACTGGCCAATCATACCCACTTACAAACTAAAGGCCAAGGGTTTAAGTAGAAAGTGTAGTCTCGGAAAATGGGGTGTGAACAATTCTCCTGTGAAACTGTCTGCCATAAAAAATAACTTGTTTCTACTTAAAAATCCGATGGCGTTTAATAAAATGTGCGTAAAATCTCTGGAAAAAATACATAAAACTGAAAACTAAAAAGACTAACTACCATAATTAAATTTGCCCTCCCTATTTTTTCAAATTGACTCGACCGTCATAATTATGAAACGACGTTTTCTAAAAATACGCCAAGACGTTGAGTATGCAAAAAGTCTGTTTCAGGCTGGTTTTAAACTCTTCCCTATGTAAATTGCATCAAGGATGTTTATTGCAACAGAGCTTAGTTGTCAAAGGTCACATGCTGTGGAGCTGGTTTTTGTGTAACCTGCGTAGCATGGCAGACACTTAGGGATCACTTTGCCGTCCGTCACACTTTAACCTGCAACCTAATCTTGGCCATAACTTGAAAAGTATTAGACATATGCTCATAAAACTTCACACACATCTTCATCTTAACTCAAGGAATGTCGTTAAACATGTCCAATAACTCAAGACTTTCATTTTGGCAGTTTATGTTACTTTTCATAAAACTTTAACCTGCAACCTAACCAAGCTCATAACTGAAATTAGGCCAAATAAAATTATATGTGTGGTTCCTATTACATGCTCAAAAGAAATAGGGTAGGTAGGTAGGGTATTTTATATTTTGTCTTTTATTCACACTATACTTTTATACCCAATAATTGAATTGAATTTTAAGGTGCACTTGAAAGGTTATATGGCGCCTAACAGGAATGAACGTGCCTGGCTCATCCTCCAATTACATCAAGATAAAATAAACTTAACTGTATATTTGTTGATATCATCAGATACAGAACTGATAGAAAAAATAATTTAAAAAAAAAAGATGAAAAAGAAAACACAAATGCAAAACTTTTTTTTTTTGAGGGATCATAAAGTGTTTAGGGTTGGCCCCTAAAATCAGGGTCGGTCGGGCAGAACACATGATTGTTCCATGGTACACCCTTCTAGTCTGGTCAGTTCCATCCATACATATTTGCCGTAAGAATCTTTACAGGTAGGTGTCACAACTGTAATTAATCACCTAGTATTAAAAGTATATATAAATAAAGGTGGTTAGGCAGTTAGGCAAATCAGGCGAAAATGAAAGTAAAAAGTGCGTACAACATCAGCGAGCTTGTAATTGTCAGTTACAACTGTCAGGTTGTAATGTATTTTCGTGGTATTCAGTAATATGTTCTGTCTGCGATTGTAAAGGTAAACGACAACATTTTTAAGTACATTCAAAATATAGAGCATGGACTCTTGTCCCATGAACACATTCTGGTTTTAAACTCTTAACTTTTAGGACAAGTAGGACATGCAGGGGTTCAAATACCTAAAGCTGGACAGAGCATAGAATGCTTCATATCAATCTTTAAATTAATAAATTCAAGTAGAAAACTAAGCTTTTAAACAATTTTATCGTTTTTAAAAAACACATTAATTTTGGTACTTAGCTAAATATATTATCACATTTGCATAATTTATGCTCATTTATGCTAATTGTTAATTATCATTGTAGGTGCCAATCAAGATAGAGACATCCAGAATGAAAGTAAGACATTTTTCTTTTTTCCCCCCATCCCAAATAATGGCGATACATACATTCATACACCACAGGATACTGTGTACTGACAGTTTAGTATGGCAACAATATTGATTTAGATCATGCTTCTTTTTTCCATGAAGCGTGTTTGTGAGATTTCATTGTGCAAACACAATAGAACTTTGGATGCAGTTAAGTCAGTGAACCTGCCACTCCAACTGCAATGATGCTTTGGGTGAAGTTTTTTCAAAGTCGCCTGTCATTGTGACAGCACATGGGGTCGAGTAATCAAAATGTGTAAAAATAGGCAGATACATTAACGCGTGACCTAAACTTACTGGGAATTTTATTGACATGGTGAGTCATACGGATAAGAATGACATACGCCTTAGATTGCAGGTTAATACTGCAATTTGTTTCACGGTAGAGTTAACACCTTTTCTTGGTGGTGTCCCTACATCCAACTGTCCATTTGTTGTATCTGTTTGTACTCTCATGTATTTTTTTAGAATAACTCGTTCATTATCTGCTTAACTCTCACATAATCAGCCCAACTCTCACGTAATCAGCATAACTCTTACATAATTAGCATAACTCTCACATAATCAGCATAACTCTCACATAATCAGCATAGCTCTCACATAATCAGCATAACTTATATTATTAGCATAACTCATACATTCTCAGCATAACTCATACATTCTCAGCATAACTCATTATCAGCATAACTCATACATTCTCAGCATAACTCATACATTCTCAGCATAATTCATACATTCTCAGCATAATTCTACATTCTCAGCATAACTCATACATTCTTTGCATAACTCATTATCAGCATAATTCATACATTCTCAGCATAACTCATACATTCTCAGCATAATTCATACATTCTCAGCATAACTCATACATTCTTTGCATAACTCATTATCAGCATAACTCATACATTCTCAGCATAACTCATAAATTCTTTGCATAATTCATATATTTATTGCATAACTCCTACATTCTTTGCATAACTCATACATTTATTGCATGACTCATACATTCTCAGCATAACTCATTCATTCTCAGCATAACTCATATATTTATTGCATAGCTCATACATTCTCAACATACCTCATGTATTCTCGGCATATTAAAATCATTAATTCTCTGCATAATTCATATATTCATACATGCTTTGCATAACAGTATATCTTGTATTTCCTTTTCAGGTGATTCATCCATTCCGTCTACACCTGACAGTATAAGTAAGATATTAGTTCAAATATTTAGCTGAAGTAAAGTCATTTTAGAAATACCCAGTATAATACCCTGTAAATACATTTTGTTTGAGGATTCAATTAATAGCATGTTTATTCATGGAAGTAATGTATAGTTTCGGCATAAAGGTTAACTTTTTCAGTTCAGTAGTACCACTCTAAATCTACATTTATTCACTAAACATGTTCATCAAACTCAGTAAAATAGATGCATAGTAATGATGCATTATTACCTTGTTGCATCTAGCTGAGTGTTACAATGTCATCATTTACATGTGTAGCATTCCTGCTACAATGAATGGAACGCTCTAAATTATGAATTATTGCAAGCCCCTTGATTAAAAAAGTCAGTAGAAAATCTTGGCACTTGCTTTGGCTAAAAATATTAATTTGATACCTGCATACTTGAATTTAAATTATATTCTGACTAGTGTTGTTCAGAGTGAGTGAGCAGGTGGTTGGGCAAGAGTGCCGGTCGGTTGATCGATGTGTGGGAGTAGGCTGGGTGGGGTGAGTGGGTGTAGGACAGATAGACAGAGACAGGAAGATAGATAACCTCACTGCAGCCTCTTGTTTTAACCTGTATATAACCTTTTTCCAAATTTCAAGATGGATTATTTTATACCATAGTGCTGACGAAGCTGCCAGTATTGTCATTTATATAATTGTGGATATAACTATTGTTTCAGAAGTGATAAAGTACACAACAAATGTTACTGGTGATTATATCAACATTTCTAATTGTGGAATTGTTCACTTGGATGGATCTGACGCTGGCCGACAACCACAGTCAACAACTGAACAAGAAGTGGATAGTGATAGCAATGAAGAACAACAGGATGAACAACATATAGATGAATTAAAGGTATTTATTACATTGCTGTGGGTGAAAGATTGGGATTTTTCAATGAAAGAATATTCATAATCGCTTACTATTAATAACTAACTCCGAACCAAAAATATAACTGAATGTGACGTTGAGTTAAGACGTCAATAAAGTGTTGCTGACGTCGACATCATCCACCGATAAGGTTCAATAAAGCAAATAATAATAGTCGATCCCATCAGATAAATAATCTCTTATGTTCACACAGACTATAACAAAAAAACAGTTATAATGTTAATGAAAAAGATAGATTCCAAATTTGAAATGGCAAAGACCTGTAAAATGTACATTTGTTACTGGGTTGGATTGGAGGCTATCTGGAAGAATATGTATTTCCACTGGGTTGGATTGGAGGCTATCTGGAAGAATATGTATTTCCACTGGGTTGGATTGGAGGCTATCTGGAAGAATATGTATTTCCACTGGGTTGGATTGGAGGCTATCTGGAAGAATATGTATTTCCACTGGGTTGGATTGGAGGCTATCTGGAAGAATATGTATTTCCACTGGGTTGGACTGGGGGCTATCTGGAAAAACTAAGAATTGTTATTCGAACACTTATGGAGCGTGACTAACGTTTGCTTGTGAATATATATATTTCTAAGTAATTTTTGTTGCATTCAACTGCCGCATTCTATGAAAGCTATTATTCTTCTCATGAATTTTTTTGTTTGCAATATTTACCATTATTTTGCTTTAAAAAAAAGTAAAACATGTCGTTGAATTAATTGGCATAACTTATTGATTTTGATATTGACATGCATGTATTATCTTACAGCCTTTCATCAGTGGAGATGATGAGCGAGATTCTGGCACCAGTGATCCAGATCAAACAGAGGTGTTAAAAGTCTACAAGTCGACATGTTAAACTCGAGTTGTTAGACCATTTGGTTCTTACCTTTTTATCTATGCTGTTATATTCAGATATTTATTTTAATGTTTTCATTTTTGTGTCGCCCAGGATAGTGGGTAGCGAGACATAGCAGTCACTTTTCCAGCGGCGGCGGCCACATTTTAAATCCACTATATCTCAACAACCGCTGCTCAAATGTTTTGAAACTTTGTCAGATGCTTTGTTGGGTCAAGGGATATCACAACGCCAAATTTACCAAGGTCAAGGTCATATTTTGCGACGTAAGTGAGGTATGTTGATTCTTACAGATGGCTGTACTGGTTCTACCCAGGAAAAGTAGGTGGTCTCCACCACAAAAAAACGACCGTCATAACTACATATATACATGTACTACGTCATGTAACATTACATGTGTTGAAAATGACGTAAAACACCATACAAACCAAAACTTAACCTTGGTTAGGTAACAAGCTTGGTTAGGTAACTTAACCTCAGTTAACTGTATGTGATTGCCACATTTTCTTGGTTTGGTACATGGTCATATGTATTGTTGGCATTGGTGGACATCACTGAACGACAAAAATTACCAAGATTATATTTTGCTTATTTTCCCCAAACTTAACCTTGGTTAGATAACTTAAGCTCAGTTAACTTTATGTGATTGTCTTACTTTGTGTCTTTGATACATGGTCATATGTATTGTTGGCATTGGTGGACATCGCTGGACGACAAAAAATACCAAGGTCATATTGTGTGTTATTTTCCCCAAACTTAACCTTAGTTGGGTAACAACCTTGGTTAGGTAACTTAATCTCAGATAACTTTATGTGACTGCCTTACTTTATGTCTTTGATACTTGGTCATATGTATTATTGGCACTGGTGGACATCGCTGAATGACAAAAAACAAAACACGGTCCAGGTCATGTTTTGCATTATTTACCCTATTTCTGATACTGTAATTTCTTTGTTTGATATTTGGTCATATATATTGTTGGCATTGGTGGACATCACTGAACGACAAAAATTACCAAGGTCAAGGTCATAGTTTTCGTTATTTCCTTGAACTTTACCTTGGTTAGATAACCTCAGTCAACTTTTTGTTATTGCCTCACTTTATGTCTTTGATACTTGGTCATATGTATTGTTGCATTGGTGGACATCACTGAGCGACAAAAAATACCAAGGTCAAGGTCATGTCTTGCATTATTTACCCTAAACATCTGTCATATTTCGCGTTGTTTTCCCAAAACTACACCCTGGTTAAACCACTTAACCTCAGTAACTTAACTTCTTATGATTACCTCGCTTTTATTTGTTTGGTACTTGGTCATTTGAAGTGTTGTCTTTGGTGGACATCATTTAAGCACAAATTTAATAAAATATTTCTTATGGCGTTTGCCGCGGTGGGCGAGACACCCTCAGACCGAGGTCTAATTTATCCTGTAGTTTCTTGATAAAAGCCAGTTGTGGAAACTTGGTAAGAGGGGAAGGGTGTTGGCTTAGATAGAAAACATTAAAATAAATATATTGAATTATTGAATAAACATACAGATTTAATTTTTTAACTGCTAAAGCCCCCCATAATAGGTTTGCATCTATTTACCTGCCTACCCATACCACCTACATCTTTTATTTTGAAAAAAATACAAAGCAAAAAAAAAAGAAGAGTTATTTACTTTCAAAATAGTTTTTTTTCCATTTACCCACCTACCTATACCACCGATGCCACATTCTTTCATTTGCAACCAAAAAAAACAAACAAAAATGGCACATGGATACGTGGCATTCTTGATTTTTTAAAAACTCGTGAAACTCATGGTGTCCCGTTAGTTTCCTACATAACTTGCAAATTGTTTTTACATATTAATAACTATATATATATTATATTGCACAAATAATATATTTAAAAATTTGGTAAAATAACAAAGATATTTTGAAATCTCAATTTGTTTATTTAATTATATGCAAGCAATTATAAACAGGATTAATAAATCGAGGTGCTAATTTTAATGCTTGATATAAACTCAAGTTTGCCGTGTGTCCCTTTAAAATAAGTAATGAATATTGAAAGTTGAAAATCTGTGATCTAGTAACTAAATTGAACAGTATTTATTAAACAGCAAGATGTATCTAACATGTCCCCTCTAATGCCTTAGTCTCGTCCGTCGGATGGGGACTGGACGTAAACCGGGCGGTCCTGTGTATCGGTTTATCCTCCGAGCATGTTAAAGAACCATACAGTAGGAATCTATTCGATAATAAGAGTAGAGCTGTTAAACAAAATTCAGTTCAATTCAATGAAACAGCAAGATGTATCTAACATGTCCCCTCTAATGCGGGAAGGTTGTGTGTTCAGTGCCATGCCGGGTCTTACCAAAGACTTCATAAAAATGGTACTATAGCTGCCTTGCTTGACGTTCAGCATGTAAAGGTTAGTGCTAGGACTGGTTGGCCCGTTATCAGTATAATATGACTGGGTGGGGTATCATGTCATGTGTCTGTGGTGTGGTATTCCAGTGCGGCAGCACTATAAAGTTGAGCACCATCATGATGTTACCGAAAGATTATTTACATCCATCCATTCATACATATGTATGCGTATTATGTACTAGTTGACCGTCATATTAAACTATACGTTTTTGCATATATGTATTAAAAGAAATAAGAAATATATAAATATAAAAAAAAAAGAGTACTGGTATGACTGAAAGATTGTTAAATGCAAGGTTAACCGCCATACATACTTATATGCTTTGTGGTGGAATACGGCCTTGGGACATTCTGATGGGGTTGTCATATACTGATTACTGGGTACTGCAGAAAGGCATCAGTGGTGCATTTCTTTGTGTACATAGTTGTGTTAAATACCAAATTGGTTGCAAATATTTTTCTTAATTGCTCTATTTTTTTGCACCAAAAATTTCCATTAATTTTTTTTTTAAAAACTAAAAAAAAAAAAAAATATTCAAAGCATACTAAGTTTCATAGCAAACAAAAAAAAAAGTTAAAAAGAAAACACGGAAAAAAAAAAAGAAAAAAAAAAGGAAAAAAACTAAAAAAACACACTAATAAACAAAAAATCCCTCAGGGAAAACAGTCATTTTATTATGCTTGAGTGCATGTTTTTGTTTTTGTTTTTGTACAGTTTCCATCACAATATACCTTTTGGCCAGTTCATTTCTTCTATGGTTGATTATATTTCATTTGTGAATATCAATGAGAATTTACTAAGAGCTCTTGCTTCTGTAGTATTTTTTTAGTACTTTTATATAAATCTATGTATGTATTTCTTTGTAATGTATTGTGTAAATGGCTGTGTTCCTTGCCTGTCTGTTTTATTCCTTAAAATGGTATTACTTTTATTACTTAAAATTGGAAGAAAACAATTTTGGAGTTTTGGAATCCTTCAAATTGTATTACTTAAAATCGATAGAATTGGGAGAGAACAATTCTGGAGTTTTGGAATACCTGAACATTTTTTTTTTAATGAATTATATTAAGATGTTCGTTGTTAATTGATATAATAGAGAACACCGTGACAGATGATGAGTCTAGTCTTTCAGTAAATGTGTATAACCATGTGCAACTAAAAGCTGTTATTTATTGTTATGTATGTCATGTTCTGAAGAATGAACTATTTTTGTTTGTTTGAAATCCTGTGGTTATAAAATAACTACGGAACATGTACTTCTACTCTGTCATACTTAAAGGGACACATGACAATCTCGATATTAAGTAAAAACTCGAGGCATCTCGTTAGTTTCCTGCATAACTTGCATTTGTTCAATCATGAATATGAATTATTAAAATAGTCCAAAGCAAATTGTTTTTACATATTTCTAACTATATATTATATTGCACGAATAATATATTTAAAAAAAATAATGGAGGAATAATGAAGACAATTCACGGAAATCTTAAATTTCTATTTAATTATATGCAAATTATATATCAAAGTGATACAGGATAAATAAATAGAGATGCTAATTTCATTGCTTGATATAAAGCTCAAGTGTGTCCATTTAATATTATAATACTGATAGTGGATATGGAAGGTAGGGACTGTCGAATCTCCTTGATGCCATCGGTATATAATGATCTTGTTTGCTAAAAGGCACACTGTCTGTAAGTAAAGCATATATTCATTACGTGGTCCCGCCTTAATTCTATTAAGCAATGGAAAAGCTTAGTATTTTATATCGGATATTTCGACAAATAAAACATGTTTATAATAATGCGATAACCTGTTTAAAATTACGTATTAAATGTTTTAAATTTACAATATGCAAACTTTTTAAGCCCAAAATGAAGGTTTTATTCCATAATCCAGCCAACCCCATTTTCACTTCTTGGGGAAGGGGCTGGATGGGGTATGAAAGTTAATACTTGTACCACGTAATGTGAGCATAAGCCAATAACTCAGATTTTTAGCAAAACATTAGCATAGACCCAAATAAGTTTCTAGAAATTAATTTGTTAATTTGAAATAGAAAAAAGGTTTTATTTATTGTTTGTAAACATCACTGGGACCACAATATTTACATTTTTGTTGCTCACATGATATACATTAGCGCATTATGTGTTAATTACAATATGTCTTGCATCACATAACTGTCTGGTGTAGCTCAACATCACATACTTGTCCGGTGTAGCTTAGCATCACATAACTGTCCGATGTTGCTAAACATCATACTTGTCCGGTGTAGCTTAGCATCACATAACTGTCCGATGTTGCTGAACATCACATACTTGTCTGGTGTAGCTTAGCATCACATAACTGTCCGATGTTGCTGAACATCACATACTTGTCCGGTGTAGCTTAGCATCACATAACTGTCCGATGTTGGTGAACATCACATACTTGTCCGGTGTAGCTTAGCATCACATAACTGTCCGGTGTAGCTTTGGAGTTGTGTTTTAAAACGCTATTGAATTGCGTCAAAACATCTAGGTTCTGTTTTAAAAGTAATTATTCAATAATGGTAGTTGTGCAATGTCTGTCAACGTAATTATTTTTGTGTGTTATAATCTAACAGTTGCGGCTAACGCAGACAATTTTAAATCTGAATTAAATTTACTTTTAGACGTATGTTTTAGCTGTCTTATTCAAGGTTTTAATCTCTAATATTTTTTTACATTACAAGCAGTTGCTTTATGTGCAGATATGAACTCTGAAATGCCACGTCTTAAATTTTTTATTTGTTTTTAACAATTGATTTGTTCACAGATTTTATATCGTGATGTTAGCAATACATTTATGTTGTTAAATAGTTCAAAGGCTGTTCAAATGTTGTATTCTTATATCTCTTGCTATCAGGAAGAAGAAGAAAAATTGTATCACATATGCATAGAAAATGGGGATGGATCATCATGTCCCGGGGCCTTCGTCCGAATTGTGGTCCCTTGCCAAATGTTACACTGTAACTTGCTATGCTATAAGATCATGTTAACCATATGAGCTAGCGTCCTCTGTCCTGTTGAACCTTTTGTTACATTAAAGGGACACATGTCAGTCATGATTTGTTTAAAACTCGCTGTGTCCTGTTAGTTTTCAAAATAACTTGCATTATTGCAATCATTAATATTAATTATTTGAATAGTTCAAAGCAAATTGTGTTTGCATATTAATAACTTTTGATAATATTTCACCAATAATAGATTTAAAAAATTGGTAGAATATTGAAGGAAATTAAAATCTCAATTTTTAGCTCGACTGGCCGAAGGCCAGCAGAGCTTATGGGATGGTGTGTTGTCCGTCGTCCGTCCGTCGTCCGTCGTCCGTTAACTTTTGCCTTGTGAACACTCTAGGGCCTTCATTATTAATCAAATCTTTTCGAAACTTTGCCAGTGTCTTTATATCAATGAAAGCTCGGACAAGTTCGAAAACCAGCCAGATCGGAATAATTTCACCGGAGTTATGGCCCTTGTTTTACTGAAAAATGCCATATTAAGCCTTGTGAACACTCTAGCACCTTCATTTATTATTTGATCTTTACCAAACTTGCACATATTGTTAATATCAATGAAAGCTTGGACAAGTTCGAAAACCAGCCAAATCGGATCATTAACACCGGAGTTATGGCCCTTGTTTTTTTCTCAAAATTGCTATTTTCTGCCTTGTGAACCTTCTAGCATCTTCATTTATTATTTGATTGTTACCAAACTTGCACAGATTGTTAATACCAACTACAGCTTGGACAAGTTCGAAAATCAGCTGAATTGGTTCAGTAACACCAGAGTTCTGGCCCTTGTTTTTTCTGAAAAATGCCATTTTCTGCCTTATGAACAATCCAGCACCTTCATTTATTATTTGATCTTTACCAAACTTTCACAGATTGTTAATATCAATGAAAGCTCGAACAAGTTTGAAAACCAGCTAAATCGGAACAGTAACACCGGAGTTATGGCCCTTGTTTTTTCTGAAAAATGCTATTTTCTGCCTTGTGAACACTCTAGGGCCTTCAATATTAATCGGATCTTTACTTAACTTTGCCAGTGTCTTTATATCAATGAAAGCTCAAACAAGTTCGAAAATCGGCAAGATTGAAATAATTTCACAGGAGTTGTGGCCCTTGTTTTGCTGAAAAATCTCATATTAAGCCTTGTGAACACTAGCACCTTCATTTATTATTTGATCTTTACCAAACTTGCAAAGATTGTTAATATCAATGAAAGCTCAGACAAGTTTGAAAACCAGCTAGATCAGACCATTAATAGCGGAGTTATTGCCCTTGATTTAGTTAAAAATGCTATATTTTGCCCAGTTAAGACGATATGGGCTTCATTGTTCATCCGATCTTTACCAATCTATATCGGATTGTTAATATCAATGAAAGCTCAGACAAGTTCGAAAACCATTCATATCAGACCAGTAACAGCGGAGTTATGGCCCTTGATTTAGTTCAAAATGCTATATTTTGCTTCGTTAAGACTATTTTTTATACGATCTTTACCAAACTTTATCAGATTGTTAATGTCAATAAAAGCTCGGTCGAGTTCGAAAACCAGACAGATCAGACCAGTAACAGCAGAGTTATGGCCCTTGGTTTTGTTAAAAATGCTATAATTTGCCTCGTCTTACGATAGGGCCTTTATTTTGCATCTGATCTTTGCCAAACTTTACCAGATTTTATGACTTTCTTCTTTTTATATTATTATTTGAATTTTTGTATTTGATTTTTTTTTACATTTTTAGCTCTACTGGCCAAGGGCCAGCAGAGCTTATGGGATGCTGTGTTGTCCGTCGTCTGTCTGTCGTCTGTCTGTCTGTCTGTCGTCCGTTAACTTTTCTTCAAACGACTTCTCCTCAGAAACTGCTTGGCTAATTTTGACCAAACTTCACGTGGATGATCCTTAGATGAATGCTTTTTAGATTTGTTAAAATTAGGTCAACGCTACATCCAAGATGGCTGCCATTACCATATATGGTCGAAACCTTAAAAAATCTTCTTCTCCAGAACCGCTGGACAGATTTCAACAGTTTTTCTTTTAAAATGATCGCCAACGCCTAAACTATCAAGTTTGTTCAAATAAAGTCCCCGGGGTCAAAAATGGCTGTGCCCCGGGGGTCCAAAATTTGTATATTGAGGTTTTGCATGTTTTTCATATAGACATATAGGAAAAAACTTTAAAAAATCTTCTTCTCTGAAACCACAAGGCACAGAGCTCTCATGTATTACATGTAGCATCAGCTTATGGTCCTCTACTAAGTTTGTTCAAATGGTAACCCTGGGGTCAAATTTGTTCCCGCCCCGGGGGTCACAATTTTACATAGACTTATATAGGATTTTTTTTTTAAAAATCTTCTTCTCGGAAACTACAAGAGCCAGAGGTTTGATATTTTGCATTTACTATAGGCTTATGGTCCTTAACCAAGTTTGTTCAAATGGTGACCCTCGGGTCACTTTTGGCCCCGCCCCAAGGGTCACATGTTTTACATAGACATGTATAGGGAAAAACTTAAAAAATCTTCTTCTCCGAAACTGCAAGAGCCAATATTTTTCAGGTTTAATATTTTGCATTTGCTATAAGCTTGTGGTCCTCTATCAAGTTTGTTCAAATGGTGACCCAGGGGTCACATTTGGCCCCACCCCGGGGGTCACAGTTTTACATAGGCTTGTATAGGGAAAAACTGAAAAAAATCTTCTTCTCTGGAACCACATGGCACAGAGCTCTCATGTAATACATGTAGCATCAGCTTATGGTCCTCTACTAAGTTTGTTCAAATGGTGACCCGGGGGTGAAATTTGTCCCCGCCCCGAGGGTCACAGTTTTACATAGACTTATATAGGATTTTTTTTTTAAAAATCTTCTTCTCGCCAACTACAAGAGTCAGAGGTTTGATATGTTACATTTATTATAAGCTTATGGTCCTTTACCAAGTTTGTTCAAATAGTGACCCTGGGGTCACATTTGGTCCCGCCCCAAGGGTCACATGTTTTACATAGACATGTATAGGGAAAAACTTAAAAAATCTTCTTCTTCTCTTCTTTTTTTTTTAGCTCTATGTTCGACCAGTCGGACCAGTAACAGAGGTGTTCTTGATTTAGTAATACATGCTATATGTTGCCTCGTAAATACGGTTGGGCCTTCATTTTTCATCTGATCTTTACCAAACTTTACCAGATTCTTTAGTTATGGCCCTTGATTTAGTTAAAAAGCTGTTTTTTGCCCGAAACTTTCAAAAAAACGTAAATGGCAGTCACTCACTTCATTGATGTTATAAGAGCCATGTTAGCCAGTAGAGCGTCCACAGGCCCTCTTGGGCCTCTTGTTTATTTAATTATATGCAAGCAGTTTTAAAGTCGAAATGATTAATAAATCGATGTGCTAATTTTAATACTTGAATAATACTCAACATTGCCATGTGTCAATCAAAATTGACTACTGTATTAAAAATATACATTTTGATTACATCCACAAACATTCCCAGGGCGGGGCGCAAAACTATTGTAACTGTAAATAAATACAGAACAATAGTTGTCATTGAGCCCTTGAAATATGTACCTTGTAATAATTAGCATAATAGGGTTTTGATATTATGTTTATACATACATTTGTACTGCCTTAAAACCCCAATTCAATTCAATTCATATCAGATTTGTTGATACAGGTTGTCAGTTGAAGAAATAAATTATGTTGAAACCATCCTTAGCCAGGACTGCCAAAACTTTTTGACGGTTTCCGCTAAAAAAAAAGGTTTTCGTGGAATTTCCACGTTTCTTGTTAACTTTTAAATTACAATAGTTCTGAAAAAAGTAACTGTTTGATTAAAGGATATCCGTAATTTCTGATTGAATATTGGATATCGTATATTCAATTTATGGATATTTTTAAATGAATTAATGTTTTTAAGATATCCATAATAGGTCATAATTATTGATATTATCCATAATTTGATTATAATTGATATCTAATATTTAATTATATGCTATCATTTGTTCTGTGTAACGATATCCATACATTTAAATTATCCATTTATTGATTAAATGAATTCCATAAGTAATTTAGTGATATCCATATAAATGAATTAAGATATCCATACTTTATACAGGATATGCTATAATGGAATAGTTCATATCTTTACATGAATAAAGGATATTGTAAATTTTGTTTTTTTGATGTTATAAAATAAATTGAATTTAATTGAACATTGTTGAAGGACTGATCAACACATAATAAAGGAAACATTCTAAAACGGCACCCCGTTGTATGATTGACATGTATACTATGGGCGTCTATGATACAGTTCAGGGGATCTGTAATGGGAGTCTCCACTGATAGAATTCCGCCAGAGGCAGAGGGTTGGACCTCTCTGCCCCCCTTTTCATGTTCATTGCCCCCCTTGTGGTTGCCGGGGTAGGAATACAACCACTGCAATCTCACAAACGCACTGTCACGTCACATGCAGAGGGGTATGAACCACCCATTCATATTCATTTTGTCATTTTTTTATCATGCTAATTCATCCCCGTGTGGTTGCCGGGGTAGAATACAACCACTGCAACTGTAAATCCCACTAGAGACAGAGGGGTAGGACCCCCCCCCCCCCCCCCCCCCCCCCCCCCCGTATGCAAACATGGAAACTTGGCTCCATCGTAAATGGAGTGTCTACTATAGAATTTGCAGTTCTGCAGGTTAGAAGGTTAGGCCCATCCATATTTTATCTTGATGTAAATGAAGGATGAGCCTGGCATGTTCATTCCTGTTAGGCGCCATGTGCGCCGTAAAATCCAATTCAATTAAATTCAGTTCATGCTCATTCAAGGTCTTTATCATGACGCCGCATATGGAAACATGGCTCCATCGTAAATGGAGTGTCTACTGTAGAATTTGCAGCAACTCTGCAGTTCTTCAGGTAAGTAGGTTCTAGGCCCTTTCTCCATATTTTATCTTGATGCAAATGGAGGATGTGCCTGGCACGTTCATTCCTGTTAGGCGCCATATAACCTTTCATGTGTTGCTGTCCCATAAAACCCAATTCAGTTAAAATTCAAAGTTGAGAAAATCAACAAAAAATAAAGGTTATTTGAGTCGAACAGTGACCCATCCTCCTCTATATCGAAATAAAAAGGGGCCTAGAAACGCACCTCCTGCAGCAAATTGTGTTGTTGAGCATTATTTTCTGGCGCTAGATCATTGTTCTGTTCTTACGGAGGTGTACATTACTGGTTCTACCCAGGAAATGTGGGTGGTCTGCCTCCATCACCAAAAAATCGAGCGTCATATATAACCTTACATGTGTTGAAAATGACTTAAAACACCATACAAACAAACAAAACATTGTTTTCTGTCACCACTCGAGTAGCGCCTGAATCTATACATTGATGACAATGACAAAAAATGAATATGAATTCATGGTGGGGAGAATTTTACTCCTCTGCCAAAATAAGTGACCCTATTTTTGCTTGGGAACCATGCTGGGCAGAAGATCATATAATTAATAGGAGATCATTAAGATGCATATACCCTCAGTATATAACATAACACATGTTGAGACTACCACAACACAGATATTCACAGAGAGAAAGTGGGGTTCACTCTTGCTGTGCAGGAGAACAAATTGATATGTGATTGGAGTTGATGATCTCAAATAAATTGTTATAAAATATTTAAAATAAATATGTTTCTACATTGCATTTGTTATTGTTGTTAATTTTGATATATAAATATAAATAATTATATATTGCATCAGCCCTAGAAATAACAATCTAATAGAAACTTTTGGCTTGTATTGGACCAATAATGCAGGCAATAGCTGAACTTTGTTTCCCTGCCTCAGCCAAAAGCTTAAAGGTAAGCTATAGCGACCACTCTTCGTCCGTTGTCCTCCATTATCACTTTGCTTAAACTATCTCCTCCTAAATCGTACTGCTGGTTTTGACTAAACTTCACATGAATAAATGGCTTTCAAGATGGCTGCCATAACAAAAAATAGTAGAAGCCATAAAAGGTTTCTCAAGAAGCGCCGAACAGATATTGACAGTTGTTTTGTAGAAATGATTACTGTACTCTAGGCTATCAATAGATACTGAAAAGTGAGTCTCTTGGAAGCGATGAACACAAGAGATTTTGTTTAAATGTTCCAATTGTGACCATGGGGTTATCATAGTTTACATAGACATATATAGAAAAAAACTGCTTTAAAACTAAGAGTACGATCTCTCATATATTGCTTGTTGCATATAGTATTAGCTTAAGGCCATCTCCAAGTGTGTTTAAATGGCATTGGTGTTGAATTTGGCCCTACACCGGGTGTCACAGATTTACATAGATATAATGAATCTTTAAACACAGCTCTGAATAATGAATCTATAAATAAATATATCTAAAATTATAAGACCTAGAGGTCTTAAAGTAGCTATCCCGCCGACAACAGCCACATTTTACAAACTATTTACGCTGTTTCCAAACCGGACAAGATACATATATAACTTACATGTTTAGAGAATCTAAACTAGACGCAGTATAAACGGCTTTAACCAGCCAGGCCAAACCACTTTTTTTTTGGCGGGTTTCTTTAATGTTTTCCATTTAGTATTAGCTTATGGTCCTCTAACGTGTACCAGCGAGATCGATCGCTGGTATCGGTGGTATCCAGTTATCTGCCCTCCAATTGGAAAAATAAACACATACTGTTGCCTTGTGGGCACTAACTCTTCCAGTTTTCATCCGATCTTAACCAAACTTACACAGTATTTATATACTAGTAACCATAAGATCTCGGAGAAGTTCTTGAACCACCCAGATTAGATATGTAATTGAATTGGCAAAACTGCATAATTTGGCCTTGTAGGCACTGTAGCCCATCTATGTTTTATCTGATCTTAACCAAACTTAGTAGTTATAGATATATTCCGAGATCTTATAGATATCGGAAGACTTCTTGAACCAGCCAGATTATATCGCTAGTAGCCGAGTTATTTGCCCTTGAATTGGCAAAAAGCAAACTGTTGGCACTCGAGCTCCTCCAGTTTTCATCCGATCATAACCAAATTCACACAGTAGTTATATAACCATACTATCTCGAATAGCTGAGGTGCCTGCCCTTGAATTGCATGATGGTAATTTTCATATCACACCTTGCAATACAGCACCACGATAGCCAATGTTCTTACAGACAAATGGAGTCAGTGGACACAAAATTATTTCACAATATAACAATGCCACTAACAATGTATATGAATAGCATGTTGTTTAAAGATTAGATGGATGGGCAACAGCATGTTGAGTTGAGGCTGCTTCTGTGATGACAGATGTGTCCGTGGTGTATACTATTATGCAACGTCTGGGTAAAGTCTTCAACCAAAATAGCCAATCCATCTGGTTTCATTTTAAGTCATTTAATCATTATGGTGATTTTGTTGCTCGACGATGGTCATTATCAGGCTTTTAAGCATCAAACCTTTAATTTCATTACAGCATTTAAAATCATTTAAGTTTGATTCAAGAACAAGGTATCAGTTAACAAAGATTCACAATAAAAACACTCCTGTACCTGACAAAACAGATAAAAAATGTGGGAATTAAAACAACAAAAATACCACAACTTCAGCAACAAGAAATCGGTAGAACCTATAGATGCTCCCCTAATAAAGGTACACATGTGAAATACAATCGGGTGAAAAATGTAGGAATTGTGCGGATAAGCTTTATATTTGAAAAACAGTTAAAGCCCTGTAACTCCGAAAAAAACCCAATTCAACCGGAACGTCCCGACAATATGCGCTACAAGACATCATATTGATATTTCCTACTAAGTTTGATAAACATCAGATGAAAAATGTAAGAGGAGTAGAGCAGAAATGATTCACATTTGAAAAACTACAAAGTTCCATAACTTCGCCGAAAATCATTTAACCGGAACGTCCTGACAATATGCGGTACTTGAAATCATACTGTTACTTCCTGTGAAGTTTCATGAAAATTGGATGAGAAACGTATTGAGTAGTTGAGCGGACAAGCTTTACATTCCAAAAACTCCTAAAGTCCCGTAACTCTGCCAAAAATCAACCGGAACGTCCTGAAAATATGTGCTACCAGACATAATAATGATACTTTCTATGAAGTTTCATGAAAATCGGTTGAAAAACCTAGGAGGAGTTGAGCGGACAAACTTCAGATTCTAAAAACTTCAAAGTCCCGTAACTCCGTCGAAAGTCATTCAACCTGAACGTCCTGACAATATGCGCTACTAGAAATCATACTGATACTTCCTGTGATGTTTCATGAAAATCGAATGATGGAAAACGTTGGATAAATTGAGCGTACAAGCTTTAGATTCCAAAAACGTCAAAGTCCACTAACTCCACCATAAGTCATTCAATCAGAACGTCTTGATATTTATGCGCTACGAGACATCATACTGATAATTCTGATGCAGTGTTATGAAAATCGGATGAAAAACCTGGGAGGAGTTGAGCGGACAAGCTTTAGAAATGTCCCGTAAATCCACCAGAAATCATTCAACCTGAACGTCCTGATAATATGCATTACTAGACGTCATACTGATACTGTAATATGCATTACTAGACGTCATACTGATACTGCCTGTAAAGTTTCGTGAAAATCGGTTCAAAAACGTAAAAGGAGTTGAGGGACAAGCTTCAGATGTGAACAACAAAGTCCCGTAACTCCGCCAAAAAACATTCAACGGAACGTCCTGACAATATGCGCTACTAGACATCAAACCGATATACTTCCTGTGAAGTTTCATGAAAATGATATGAAAAATGTAGGAGGAGTTCAGCGGGCAAGAAAACTGGACAGACGGACATAAATATGGACATGATGGCAAGTATGATGATACTCCACCGAAAAAAGTAAAGAAGAGAAAGTGTACATCTCGTGTTTCAATTCCAAGCTTAAGAAAGTTGGAATTGGTGACATGCATATTCTCATTTGTGCTTTTTGTAAATATGTTTATTGCCGTGTCATATGTTCTGTTTGTATATATATTTGTAATGTCTCGTGGGCCTTTGGCCTAAAAACATAAATAAATAAAGCTTCTTCTTTGTGGTTGATGATATGTCGGTGCTAACGCATGAGAGCTATGAGTTCATGTACAACACTCGACAGTATACTTCTCTATCACCAATCGCATTAAAATCATATCCTAATTACGCTTTGATACTCTCCGCTATAGGATCTGACCACTCCCTTGTAGGTCATGTCAGATCGACCTTTCATCTAATCAATATTCATGAGAATATCAACTAAATTCAACCAATGAAATCGCGCATTTCATATGCACTTTAGATGACCACATAAAACACATAGATCTATATCCGAATAAAAATAAAGTCTTCGTGTGTTATTGTTGTGGATTGCACGATAAATTCAAAGAAATGAACTAAATGGCATGTTTTATATCTAGATACTAGAAAATCATGGGCGCTGCCATGTGTGTTTTGAAAATATATATTCCACCGAAATTAGTTTAGTACTCTAAATAGTAAGTCATAGTACATCTGTCCCGCTTAGCTCAGTTGATAGCGAGCTCGACTGTTAACCCGCGACTGTCATTTTAGTGTGGGTTCAATTCCACGAATCAAATCAAATTTGTACCGCCGTCAAACAATATTTTCTTTATTTGTATTGAATAGTAAATATTCAATAATGGTTGTATTATGTTTGTCAACGCAATTATTTTGTTAACGGACATTGTCTCTTTTAATACCGAGCGTAGATTGATGCACAACGTTTTACTGAAACGCGACATGCGCAGTGAATTAATCTATACCGAGCAATTTTGTAGGCTGAAATCTGATTGGCTAATCGTAAGGTCAATCTGACGTGACCTCCAATGGAGCGTTATCAGATCCTTGTAGTGTAGAGTATCGTAGCGTCACAAATGGTATGCTCTATCACATCTATTCAACCATACAGTATAAAACAAACTCTAAAGATACAGATCTAATTAATAGAAAAAATATTTAATTAGCATTACAAGAAACACACACAATAGGGAAATTAACCCGCCAAATAATGGCAAAATTACACTTACAAAAGTGTTTATCAAAACTCTATCCAAGTGTTCAGGTCATATAAAAATGTATATTTGTCGATTAAAAATATAGTTCTCGGGTACTTGAAATACCCGTGAGTGAATAGACGTGAAATGAATTATGAGTTGATTAACGTTTAATTCGACACTCCAGTTTTGGGGTTTCGCCTGTCTTGTTAAAGCCGTTTTTATTGTATCTATAGAGTTTGGATTCTCAAAATATGTAAGTTATATATACACCTCGTCGTCAGTAGGTTTTGAAACGGTGTACATCTGTTGTAAAAATTGCCTGTTGATGGCGGGATAGCTACTTGTCCCCTGTATGATGTACACTTGGACGATGGACAATACAGTATCCAGTATATCGCCAATGGTCATTAGCTTTCACGCATCAAACTAGTGTGTGTGTGTGTCGTTCTAAGGTTTATAGACCGTCCGCCAACTAACACGACAAGTTTCCCTGCCGCGATGGGCACAATAGAGTCTGGTCTGTTCTAGATGAGTGTGTAGGTTGATCTGGTGCTGCTGTGTAGTGTAGTCGTTTCTCTTGTAGATGTGTAGTGTTGTGTCGCTGCTGCTCTGTGTAGTTTCGCTGTGGCGGTGAAGTGGTCTGGTCGAGGTGGCCTACATCCGCTAACGTGGTGCTCCTACATCCGCTACTGGTCGGGTTCTCTGTTTGGGGCCACACCCATCACAGTATGACCCCTGCGCCGCACACACCGCCCGACGTCCTTTCCCCCTTGGTCTACTGTCGATTGTGAGCTCGAAAGGGTAACTACCCGCTTCCGGCCACCGGACTCAACTTCAGAATATGTGGACGTCAGATGATGTGTGCTGTGATGGGACGCAGGAGACATCTTCACTTTCGGTCAAATGACACTCAAGCCTACTGAACTACTCCCGTAATTTTGCAGTTCAGTAGTACCGGCATTTTTAGTACCGAACACTATGCAGTATAGTGCTCATCCCGGTAATGCATATATAGGGTTGACAAGACCTACATACCATCAGTGCCCTCTCCGCGACGTGCACGCTGTGAAGATCAGGAGAAGTTTGCTGACTGTACACTCTACGTCACGTGACAGGACTAGCATCCAACCAGAGACCTAAGATGGTTTATTACGTCTCTGCACAGACCTAATAGCATGAGGTCTGCACTATGGTCTCTGGTCAAACCATTAATTGAGCAACATTTGTTCCAGAACAGATTTAACACAGACCAAAACAAAATACAGAGAACAAGTTTAGCGAAAAAGACAAACAGAAGAGACAGTTAAACAAACCAAAGCGTTAAACATGCTGAAATCAGGGTCCAAAATGACGATAATATCCCATAAATGTACAGCACTCGAACAGGACATCTCTATAGACTGCTCCACAGCCGTCATTAAAATAATTGTTTGAGTGAACGAGACATGCGCCGTGGAGCAGTCTAGACATCTCTATCACATACCCATGACTTCAATTAACCATAAAACAAATGTCTAAATATAGATGTGCGATATAGGCGATATTAATAACAAATAGATTTCAAGATTTTCAAGATTGTATTCAATAAATCTTGGCTCGATCTTTAAGAGCATGCCACAACATAACAAGAACATATAACAGATCACAAAGGAATGTGAACAAACAGAAATTAAAACGCCTTAACATGAGGCAATATGGATGGAGAATGAGTAACATTGATATTATTATTTGCATGTCTTTAAAATAGATTTACAAAATATAGCTAGTTTTAACGAAGTGTTTTTATCCCGATTATTCATGAGGAGATCATCCCACTTAACAGAGTTTGGATGTTTGTAGTAATAATTTAAGAGTTTACATATTTTCTTCTTTCTACATTAAAATGACTACAATGGAACAATGGAATTCATCACCTAACGAGTTGGAATTGCACAAATGACAATGTCTTCATTCGATGTTCTGATAATTTCCATTATGTTTTAATTCGCTCTGTTCAAACAAACATAAGAAATAAACCAAGAAATATGATATCATTGCCCAATTTTTGGCATCTTTAAGTTTACAAAATCAAAATTCAAATCATACTCTCGTAAAATATGGCGATACAACCAAGGTGACTATGACCTTTTACGTAATAAAGCCTCATCAACAAACTGGGGCGAACAAGTTAACGACGACATTAATATCTACGCGAAAAACATTTCCAACACAATATTATCGTTAAGTGCCTCATGTATACCTAACATAAACATCCGAGTTAGACCTTATGAACCGCCGTGGATAACAAATATAATAAAAAGGCTAATCAGAAGAAGAAAAAGAGCATACAAGAAGGCAAAAAACACACATAGTTTACATCACTGGAGTACTTTTAGAAAACATAGAAATCAAATTATACTTTCAATTCGCGAAGCAAAGCAATTATATTACGATAACCTGTCAAATAAACTTAGCTCTAAAACACTCTCTCCTTAGGATTGGTGGAAGACACTTAAAACATTCCTTTCATCAAATGTCAAACCTTCCATTCCTCCACTGAACGACAACGGCTCAATTATTTACGACGATTTTGAAAAGGCAAATCTTCTAAACGACTTTTTCCAAACCCAGACTAATTTAGACGATGCGAACATCGAACCACCTTTAGTCCAACCCTTTAATAGCAATGTATCATTACAATTGTTTACTCTTACGCCAAATGAAGTTCGTGAAGTCTTACAGTCCCTTGACCCTGGTAAAGCGTCTGGTCCTGACGAAGTTAGCAATCACGTACTCCGTGAATTATCATATGAACTTTCTGTTCCGCTATGCGACTTGTTTAATAGATCTTTAATATCGGGCAAGATTCCTGATATTTGGAAGGAGGCTTATGTGTGTGCAGTTCTTAAGAAGGGCGATCCATCCTTAGTAAATAATTATCGTCCTATCTCGCTACTTAGCACCGTTGACAAAGTATTCGAACGACTCATGTTTAAATATATTTTCAACTTTTTTAGGGATAACAATTTCTTATCTGCCTTTCAGTCTGGATTCGTTCCCGGCGACTCAACAATTAACCAGCTGGTCTTCCTATGCAATGCCTTTTGTAACGCTTTAGACTGTGGACAAGAAGTGCGGGTTATATTTTTTGACATTAGTAAAGCTTTTGACCGAGTTTGGCACAAAGCTCTGCTTGCTAAATTGAAAGCTGCGGGGATATCTGACGACCTTTTGAAGTTACTCTCTGACTACCTTAAAAATAGAAAACAACGTGTTGTCCTTCCTGGAACTAAATCAAATTGGAACTCAATTAATGCAGGTGTTCCTCAAGGTTCTATATTAGGGCCCTTACTCTTCCTTGTTTACATTAACGACATTGTTGCTGATATTGATTCCAACATACGTCTTTTTGCAGACGATACTAGTCTTTACATTATAATTGAACATAATAATGATATTGTTACTTCTGCAAATACACTCAACACTGATAGAGCAAAAAATACTGAGTGGTCCAAAAAATGGCTCGTTACATTCAATCCCACTAAAACTGAATCCCTTCTTATCTCACGCAAGCGTAACAAACCTGTTCATCCGCCTTTGTTTATGTCGAATGAGCAAATTACTGATGTTCCTTCACACAAGCACCTTGGTGTTTTTCATTCAAACGACTGCAGTTGGCACTCGCACATTGAATATGCTAAGGCTAAAGCCTGGTCTAGAATTAATATAATGAGGAGGCTAAAACATCAGCTTGACAGGAAATCACTAGAAATGATATATATATCATTTATACGACCTCTCCTCGAATATGCTGACGTCTTATGGGACAATTGCACTAACTACGAAAGGGCCGATCTCGACAAAATACAAAATGAAGCTGCCAGAATAGCAACAGGCGCGACCAAATTAGTATCTTTAAATGAATTAAACAAAGAGATTAGATGGGAATCTTTGGAATCACGAAGATATAAACACAAACTTACCTTATTTTATAAAATTGTTAATTCCTTAACACCCCCATATCTTGCATCGCTAGTACCTACAACAGTTAGTGAAGCATCAGACTACAGCTTGCGAAATGCAAACGATCTTCAGGCTATTAATTCCCGAACTAGTCTCTACACCAACTCCTTCCTTCCTTCGGTTACTCGTGAGTGGAACAAACTTCCTTTGGAAGTAAGAAACTCTGACTCCATAAATGCACTAAAGCATCACCTTAACCGTAACCTTAATTACACGCCTAAGCATTATTACACAGGCAAAAGACCTGCACAGCTACTTCATACTCGGCTCCGCACCAAGTGTAGCTCGCTTAACCACCATTTGTTCATAAAAAACATCATCGACTCTCATTTATGTCGATGTGGCGGAATAGAAACTACTCAACATTATATATTTAGCTGTCCATTGTACGACAATGCTCGTGCGGAAATGCTGGCTAGACTTCAACCACTGTGCACAGCTTCACTAAACATAATATTATTTGGTGATTCCTTGGTATCACACGATATTAATGTCACTATATTTGAAATTGTTCAGAAGTTTATTTTGTCAAGCAAACGTTTTTAACATGTTTCAGCTTAAGAGAAGCTGCTACACCGCGTACCGATAACAATATATGTTTCCTGGGTATGATGCTGTTGTCCTGTGTCCGCCGGTCACCCCCACTGTTGCCCCACTATCGTGTCTGTTATACATTTGTTATTATAATATTCCGCTAAATTGAATTTTCGTTTATTTTAAGATAATCCAACTATATTCAAATGCTTTGCTTTATTATTTCTTTTTCAAACTTGTTTTGGTCCCTATAACTAATCACTGTTAGATGTATAGCTATATTACATTGTACACTTATAAAAAATTTCCACTGTGCAGTTTTATACGCCATTGTTATATGTAATTTATATGATACCTAGGAAAGGAACTCTATAAGCAACTGCTTTCGTTCCAATCCTTTTTCACATTTTGTATTATGTACATTTTCACAGATTGTATAAATATTGGAAATAAAATAAGTTTAAACCAAACAAACATAAAACATTTATGATCTAATCTCCAAAATAATTTTAAAAAACCTCAGGTTTTCAAATTATACCAAGAAATGTTACATTCTAAAAGAACAACAAACAATAGAAGGGTGTTAATTCGCACAGGCAAACATTTATTCGATTTATTAACAACATAATTCAATGGCGATGATTCCGGTTCCTGCTCCTTGGATATTGGAGATCCTGTCCAATGTACCTTATAACATATGAATTGAACACAGAGCTATAAAGCTCTCACTAAGAGCTAGAAGTTGAAACACTGCGCGTTTAAACACTGTAGCTCCTGTTTTCACTTTGTATTGTCCGGAACTCATCACAGCCTATGTCCATCCTTCTTAGAACGGTACTACAAAATAACTAAAAATAACAATTGTTAATAACAATTCTTTGAATAATGTCTCGCTGTACTATATCGCACTGTTATTACATAATTCATCATGATACATAATATGGTTTTACTTGAAATATATTTTTTCCGCTGTACTTCAGCCATATTTAACCCGTCGGTGCCGTTAAGCATTGTTTATGGTAATACTACGATTATTGTAACTTTATATTAATGTTCTTAATGACGTAGATGGGTGGGAAATGCGACTTTACTGTTTGCCTGTCGGATTCGAATGACCGAAAAGCTTTTCTGTTCAGTACACGTCAGCGTATACTCGCTTTGCACGTGCAAACGAGTATATAGCGCCCTCTAGGAACCGGTTGAAACCCGTATGAACAGGTTCATTGTAACTCGTCGAACTTTAAATCATTATAGAGACACTTTCATACATTATTTTATGTTTTAATTCGCTCTGTTCAAACAAACATAAAACATTTATGATCTAATCTCCAAAATAATTTTAAAAAACCTCAGGTTTTCAAATTATACCAATAACTGTTACATTCTAAAAGAATAACAAACAATAGAAGGGTGTTAATTAACATTTATTCGAATTTTTAAAGAGCGGGTACATTATCTAAAAACGCTTTAAATTCCCAAATTTAGAGTAATTATTATTTTTGTGTCGTCGCCTTCCATCACATACCCATCTTTAGGGTGTTCGGATCTCGATCTCCCGAGATTTTAAACAAACGATCCCACATACCTTATTTGCTATGAGATATGATTTCCTTTCCTTAATACAAAACTTTTGTTTTGATTTCTGAAATTAATATTTCTGATTCTTGACCGAGATTGAAACGTTCGAAATACGTTTCTAGGGTTTTGCATGGACACGTGCTTTTATGTGTTCTCGCTGTTACGACCCAAGAACCTTTCTTATATTGAAACTGTTATAACCAAATAGACGGTATTTAAAGCATAAATACTTTCTACGTCGGCCCAAAGCCGAATCCAAAAAGGTTTGTGTCCGACCGACACCGGATCGACTCGGTAAAACGTAAATACATAATGAGATGGCCTAACGCCGGGTCCATATTACATAACAAAAACAGTTGATGTGTCCTCCGACAACAGCTCAGTGCGATACAACTTTAAAATAGGTCTTGCGTCGGCCCGACGCCGGATCATAAAACATGTGTATGCCCGCACGGCACCGGATCGATACAATATAACATAAATACTTTCTGCGTCGACCCGACGCCGGATCCAAAATATGGTTTGTTTCCGTCCGACACCGGATCGATACAATACAAAATAAATATATTCTACGTCGGCCTGACGCCGGATCCATAAAATGACTAAATAATGACTGTGACCGCCTGACACCTTATTGATACAATGCAAAATAAAGACAATCTACGATCCATAAAGACGTCGGATCCATAAAATGACAATATAGTGATTGTGTCAGCCCGACCCCGGATCGTTACAATACAAAATAAGTACATTCTGCGTCAGCCTGACGCCGGATCCATAAAACGACAATATAGTGGCTGTGTCCGCACGACACCGGATCGATAAAATACAAAACAAAGACAATCTACGATCCATAAAGACGTCGGATCCATAAAATGACAATATAGTGATTGTGTCTGCCCGACACCAGATCAGTGCGATCCAGCAAAATTATTACTTGCGTCGGCCCGACGCCGGATCCAAAAAATGTTTGTGCCCGCCCGGCACCGGATCGATACAATATAACAGATACTTTCTGCGTCGGCCCGACGCCGGATCCAAAATATGTCTGTGCCCGCCCGGCACCGGATCGATACAATCAATATAACATACATATTTTCTGCGTCGGCCCGACGCCGGATCCAAAAAATGGTTTGTGTCCGCCCGACACCGGATCGATACAATACAAAATTAATACATTCTACGTCGGCCTGACGTCGGATCCATAAAATGACATTATAGTGACTGTGTCCGCCCGACACCGGATCGATACAATACAAAATAAATACATTCTGCGTCGGCCTGAGGCCGGATCCATAAAACGACATATAAATACATTCTGCATTCATCCATAAAACGACAATATAGTGACTGTGTCCGCCCGACACCGGATCGATACAATTCGACACAATACAAAATAAATATACTCTTCGTCGGTCCGACACCGATCCATAAAACGACAATATAGTGAATGTGTCCGCCCGACACCGGATGATAAAAAACAAAATAAATACATTCTGTTTCGGCCTGATGCCGGATCCATAAAACGACGAAAAGAAAATAATGTAGTGACTGTTTCCACCCGAGCTCGGATCGAAATAATTCGATACAATACAAAATAAATACACTCTGCGTGGGCCTGACGCCGATCCATAAAATGACACTATAGTAACTGTGTCCGCCCGACACCGAATCGATACAATACAAACTAAAAACACTCTGCGTCGGCCTGACGCCGGATCCATAAAACGACAATATATTAACTGTGTCAGCCAGACACCGGATCGATAAAATACAAAAGAAATACATCTGCCTCGGCCTGACGCCGGATCCATATAATAACAATATAGTGATTGTGCCCGCCGGACACCGGATCGATACAATACAAAATAAATACAATCTACGTCGGCCTGACGTCGGATCCATAAAATGACAATATAGTTATTGTGTCCGCCCGACACCAGATCCGTGCGATACAGCAAAATTATTACTTGCGTCGGCCCGACGCCGGATCCAAAAAATGTTTGTGCCCGCCCGGCACCGGATCGATACAATATAACAGATACTTTCTTCGTCGGCCCGACGCCGGATCCAAAATATGTATGTGCCCGCCCGGCACCGGATCGATACAATATAACATACATATTTTCTGCGTCAGCCCTACGCCGGATCCAAAAAAGGGTTTGTGTCCGCCCGACACCGGATCGATACAATACAAAATAAATACATCCTACGTCGGCCTGACGTCGGATCCATAAAATGACATTATAGTGACTGTGTCCGCCCGACACCGGATCGATACAATACAAAATAAATACATTCTGCGTCGGCCTGACGCCGGATCCATAAAACGACATATAAATACATTCTGCATTCATCCATAAAACGACAATATAGTGACTGTGTCCGCCCGACACCGGATCGATACAATTCGATACAATACAAAATAAATATACTCTGCGTCGGTCTGACACCGATCCATAAAACGACAATATAGTGAATGTGTCCGCTAGACACAGGATCGATACAATACAAAATAAATACATTCTGCGTCGGCCTGACGCCGGATCCGTACAATAACAATATAGTGATTGTGCCCGCCCGACACCGGATCGATACAATACAAAATAAATACATTCTACGTCGGCCTGACGCCGTATCCGTAAAATGACAGTATAGTGACTGTGTCCGGCGCCCGACACTGGGTCGATATGCATTCTGCGCCGGCCTGACGCCGGATCCATAAAATGACAAAATTGTAGCAGTGTCCGCCCGACACCGGATCGATACAGTACAACATAAATATGGTCTGCGTCGGCCTGACGCCGGATCCATGAAATGACAAAATAGTAATTATTCTGCCGCAATTTTTTAGAATACGTGAACCATTTAACCGACTTGTTCTTTAGCGAACGCATTAATTACTAGTTTTGCTGCTTAAATTTCTCTGAAATTAGAAGGAAAAAAGGCGTTTACTTCTGGCCATGCTTTGTGGAAGATTGTATTGACGCTCCGCATGCTCTGATGCTATCATCTGAATAAACTATATCTAGTCTGGCAGCGAGAAACATTACCCAGTTTCGGATGTTCAGATTGTCTACTTTATTCTACCAAAATAGCAATTCCTCAATACAGGGGTCGTCACTGCTTAATTTAAATAAGTGATCCCAAGGAGATATATACGTATAATGACCTTGTCATAAATCTCGCAATATTGTCAATAAGGCATCAATGAAATTACTCTGCCAGTAAGTTTCCATAATATTCGGTAGAATATTAATTATTAAATCAAGAGTCAGTAGCAGGTCTTGAACTGTCTTCTCTGGTATGGAAAGGTTAAATTCAATACTTTCCAAGCAAAGACCAACCCATGTCAGACTGTTTACAGGATCCCATAATGATTTATTATAATTTATGAGTTCTTATATATATTTAATTGTTTATATATACCCGTTGACGGGCATTTGTTGATTTACATATATAGTTTATATTACTACCATATCATCCCTTATTTTTAATAGTTTTATCTTTATATGTTTACATTAAATTACTACTTAATTTCTTCATCGTTCGTTTAGCCCCGTGTGGTTGCCGGGGGCCCCGTTTGGTCACGGGGCAAAGAATACGGCCACTGCAGATCCCTTTGGAGAGGTAGGCAGAGGGGTAGAATCCCCCCAAATTCATGTTCATTTTATCATTTTTTGTTCATGTTCATTAAAGGTCTTCATCATGATCCCTGCATTGTTTCGGGTGCTATCTCGCTCGCATCAAAAAAGCAATGGCAGAAAAACAATAACGTGGCTCCAGCGTAAATGGAGTTTCTACGATAGAATTTGCAGCAACTCTGCAGTTCAGGGTGAGAAGGTTCTAGGCCCATTTTCCATATTTTATCTCGATGTACATGGAAGATGAGCCTGGCATGTTCATGCCTTTTAGGCGCCATATAACCTTTTCATGTGTTGGTGCGCCTTAAAACCCCAATTCAATTCAATTCATCGTTCGTCAGTTTTTGCGCACAATATGACCTATTTATGTGTCGACGTGCCGTAAAAGACCATGTATTCATTATAATTTATAACAAAACCTGCTTTCTCTAGACTATTCTTTACAAAAACAGAATATTTCATGCATGCTGCCTTGTCGCGGATAGTCCCCCATCCATCGTCAGTTGAATCACCTCCCTTAAAGGGACACACAGCAAAACTTGAAGTTGTTGTGAAGCTTTTAATCAGTACCTTGATTTATTTACCCAGTTATATTTTGACTATAAGTCTTCCTGCTTATAATTATTAGAAAAAGAAACTGCCGGCTCGAAAAAGGGGATTTTATAGCCATTTCTTAATGCGTCTATAAAGCCCGGAGTAGCTCTTATTCTTTCACAAACCTCTATGGTTTGCTGCTCTAAACTACCTTTAACTGTAGTTATAACATTTCCGTTATTTTGAAATAAATTTATTTCGTGAATCCTGAGTTTCAAAAAATTCTTAATGATCGTTTAATAATGTCATATCTGTACTGTTTTCTTCGTTCAAAGTATTAAAAAAGTACTTATCATTTATTGTTGTATCTGTTCCTTGCACTAGTGTCCGACTCTCTTTAAATTCCGGTAGCCCTGAGGGAGCTTCGACAAGCCCTTTTGCAGTGTCCTCTGTTACCACACCCGAAGCATGTATCGTGTTCGGTTGCTGTTCTTTGCCAACGAAAAGAGCTGGTCTGTTTGTTGTTCACTTGTTGTATGAACGGCCCGCCGCCCGCTGGGAGTTAACAATCCGGGACCGTGAAAACGCGCTCTGGATTGTTCTCATGTCTCTGTTTGCATTCCTGGCTCCTCCGCTGACTCCATATGTTAAAGGCAGCCCGAATTCTAACTAGTTTTAAGAACCTCTGGATGTAGCGACTTTACCGTTTGCCTGTCGGATTCGAATGACAGAAAAGCTTTTCTGTTCAGTACACGTCAGCGTATACTCGCTTTGCACGTGCAAACGAGTATATAGCGCCCTCTAGGAACCGGTTGAAACCCGTATGAACAGGTTCATTGTAACTCGTCGAACTTTAAATTATTAAAGAGACACTTTCATAAATTATTTTTTCAATTGGTATCTTAATATTAACACATCTAAATTTACAGAGTACATTTGCAAGATTAAAAGATAATATAGTAAAATATTTTCAAAAGCAGGATCATGTTTGTACATGCGATAATTAAGACATTTGCTAAACGTTTGAACATCATTATTCCAGTTTTGCAGAAACGGATCATTTAGTCTCGATTTAACGATCGTTTTAAACACACTTGGTAAAGGAGGATTTTGATCCAACCAATAATTTGACAAACCCAGATTATTTAAAGTATTGTAAACATAATCAATCCAAGGTAATTCAACATTTTCATTAACACATACAATGAATAAATATGGAACTTATATTTTATATGCATGATTTTACACCAATAATTAAGGACTCTACATTTAATTATTTGCAGTAAAACAGGCGTGATACCAAGTTCACAATATAACATATAGTTGGGAGTACTACGGTTCTGAAACTGATCAGCAATAATACTATTTGCAATACCCCACACTTCAGAACCATACATAAGTATAGGTACAACCATATAGTGTTAAATAAATGTATTAAACTGCAAATCAATTGACAGCAAAATGTTTCTTGATCTCTTTAAAAGGGAAAACATGGCGTTTCTAGCTTGATCAACTAACCTTTTTTTGGTTTTAGCAAATTTAGCATTATAAGAAAAATCTACTCCTAAGTAGGAGAAATCTTCGACTAATTCGAGGACATTGTCATCATAGTAGAGGTTCTTGAAGCCACTTTTATTTTTACAAAAGACAACCACTTTGATATTGGCAGTATTCACCTGCAGTCGACATAAAGAACAATAATTGGACATAGCGTTTAGTGCTAACTGTAAGTCAAGCGAACTTTCTGTTAAGATGGCAGTATCATCAGCATATAATAACAGAAATAATTTCGTATTGTGACGGGTCTAACCCGATCAGTATCCATACATCGCTTAATATCCGAAATAGGATGGGTTTCACTTTCTGATAGAAGGCAAATGCAAAAACTTATTTTAGTTTATAATGTTAAAAATGGAACCGTTCCGAATTATATTTCAAACATTTTCCCACAGCTAGTTGGAGATGCCAGCGCATACAATCTCAGAAATAACGAAAACTACGCCACTATTGCTAGGAGAACTGAAATATACAATAAATCGTTTGTTCCTTCCTCTCTTAAACTATGGAATGACTTGCCAATAGAAATACGAACCTCTGAAAGTATCGCGATTTTTAAGAGAAGACTCTTAACATCTGTATTTTTTAGTACAAAAGTTCCACCAAACTACTTATGTGGACAAAGATTATTTGCCGTTTTACATGCCAGAATGAGGAATTTTTGTAGCAATCTCAATAATGATTTATACCTTAACCATTTACGTGATTCACCGACTTGCGAGTGCGGCTGTGAAGTAGAAGATGCTGAACACTATTTTTTCCATTGTAACAAATTTACAGCATATCGGCTTCATCTGTTTCAGTCTACACGCCATTTTCACCCGTTAAATGTAAGCACACTCCTTTATGGCCGTGAACAGATAACTGACAGGGAAAATAATTCCCTCTTCGAAGCAGTTCAAACATATATACAAGAAACACATAGGTTTACATAAGGGTCTGATTCTCCGACGCATTTTGACTACACGCATACCATTGCAGTGTTTATTATTGTTGTTGTTATTACATATCTCAAGGTCATACAGTTGATGTATGTGAAAGCGTTCATGTTTTCGAACTGATAGGAACTTAAAGATTGGGAAACTCTCTCTCTCTCTCTCTCTCTCTCTCTCTCTTTTATAAATGTTGTGTTTACTATTCATCATTCTCTCTCTCAATGTATTATTTGCCATTGTAATTTATTTCACTCAGCCATACTTATTTGTAATTTCAAGATGTTAACTGGGAAGGGTTTAAACTAATGTTGGTAGAACTTGTTACCCGACCCATTTGTCATTATAATATTTCTATTGTATGTATGTGGATATTATTCTGTCTGTAAAATATTGGCAATAAAATATGTTTAAATCAGAAATAATTTTTAAAAAAAAACGCTTTTATTTTTTACAAAAGACAACCGCTTTGGTATTGGCAGCATTCACCTGCAATCCCCACAAAGAACAATAATCGCACATAGCGTTTACTGGTCGGGGCCATTTCCCGTCACTTATGTAAACATTAACTAATTTTTCAGACAAATCTATGTATCCCGACACGTTTTACTCGATCTACTTTCTATTAGGTTACCTCTTCCTGGAAATTTGACACCAAAGAATTTTATTTTATATAAATTATCGAAGTTGCAAGTGACCTTTTTATAAACAGACTAAAATTGGGAAATCATTTTGTTTACAAGCCCAGTTTCCGTCATGTTTTTTATCGAGTGATAGATTCAACTAGGAGATCTATGGTAAAATCAATTTAACATTTTCCATGACGCCAATTTACACCACAGTATAGCATTGGGTAACTCTGTGTAAATCCGATATAGGTACGAGTTGCCATTCTTTGGTTAAAATATATTGTCACGGTATGTTTTAACTGCGTCCGCTGAAGTGTGATAAAAGTATGACGTCATAACAGTGTTATTATTTTAATAATTTATTATGCGACAGTATGAGCGCGCATCCCCAACGCCACATAAGGAAGTAAACGCAATTTTCGGAGAAATCCCTTTCGTTTTTGTACCGCTTATGTCTTTGGTTGTTTCTCTTCTGATTCCAATCTTCAGTGCTAAACGTCTGTCAATAAGTAACATCGCGTAAGTAACTTGCAGTTTAAAACAGTTTTTAAATGAGAATGACGGAAACTGGGCTTGGACGGAAACTGGCCCCTAACCAGTAGTGCTAACTGTAAGTCAAGCGAACATTCTGCTAAGATGACAGTATCATCAGCATATAATAACAGAAATAATTAAAGAAAACAAATAAAACAGCATTCAGTTATCATCAGGTGTGAATTGATAAACTGTTATTGTTGTTTTATGCCTTATCTAATTAGATGTTTACTTATGTTAATTGTGTTGTATAATCAGAATTAAGCTTTTGTTAATTTATAACCTCATATACATGTCAAAATTATTATGTGATTCTTATGCCAGTGATGGCCCATGATTGGAAATAAAAGATATTCTATTCTATTCTATTCCCTTGCGCACGTATGTTTCTTACGCTACACCGGTGTTGTCACACCGGATTGACCTTCATCAGGAATCATGCCGTATTTTAAACAAAATCCGCTGACACAGTTGGCTCCTAAGACTCCTTCTGTGTTAATAAGGGTATAGTATATTTTATATTATATTTTATATCATAATGTGTTACTTAGAATTCTTGTTTTGCAACAACATAAATACAATGAAAGTGCAGCGCCTGTATGATATAGGTGGGTGGGGTATATCGTACTAAAATTAAGGGTACATTGGTATGATTGCTTCGGGGTTTTCTATTTATCTACTTATATGCCAACAACCTTTTTGGAAAAGTATGTGCAAGTTACCTTGGTAGAACCAGCACTAAGCCATGTGGATTCATTGTCTTGCTCAAAGGATAAATGACATGACGAGTTTCGAACACATGACCTTTCCACACGAAGCCCACACGTTACGCCGAGAAAGGAATTTACAAATCACATACATACGCAGAGTTTTGATGAGAAAATTTCTCGGAGTGGGAATCGCCTACTCGAAAAGTATTTTTTTATCCGTATAAAGTCGAAGTTTTCCATTTAACACTAAATTTGCATCAAGAACATGTTTGATGGAAATGTTATGGTCATCTAAGAAACAACAATTAAAAGTGAAAGTGTGTTTTTTTTTAGGGGAATTTTTTCTCAAAAAAGGGGAAAATATAAAATTTCTACGGGGGAATAGGGCCGAAATTCCCCGAATATTTTCGTTAAAAAAACACACCGTTAGAATGCAAACTCGGAGTTCGCCGAGTCAAAACGGCACAGGTAAATGGTGCAACTTTTTCTGATTGAAGTCATTTTTATGCATACTTATTCAATAACTTACGAAAGAAATGGAAGCAAAAGACAGTTAGACTGCCTATTTTTGGAAAATCTGACTGTTTTGTACTGGGCCAATTAGTGTTTTTTTTGGCTGTTTTTATAGCCGAAATTCGGTCATATTCCCAATGCCAAAACATCTTTTTTTCCCAATTAAGAGGAACAAATACCCAATTTAAAAAAAAATAAATAAATAAAAAATAATAATTTTAAGTGTGCCAATCCAATGATTGGGGTTCAAAAGCTTAAATAAATGCTTCTGTTTATCTTGGTGTACAAAAAACAGTATTTAAAGATATAATTATGAAAGGAATGCTTTACTTTATATTTTTCCGAATTTGATTAAAAATCGCGCTAAACTTCCCAATTTTATGAAAAATGGCGCTAAAATTCCCAATTCCAGGGGAGTCATGTTCCCAAAATCATGAAACAAAGCCCTGGGCCATATATGGCAGTTCCTATTACCGCCTTTGCGGCGACTGAACATTTTAGTGGCGCCTTGTATTCAGTTAGTAATACTGGAAATTATAATTATAATTTTAATTGATCGTAATTTGTATTGGAGGTTTTTACTAGTCTGCACTGTTTGTTATTAAAACATCAATAGGGTCTTTGGTCAGAAACAATCAATTTCTTTTTAAAGAATTTCGCATTATAAACCTGTTTTAGTGCCGCCTTGTAAAAATGAATCTATATTGTGCCCTCTACATGTATATTGCAAAGAATGCCTGGATTACGGATATTTATAAATGTTGTTGAATAAATATGACTTTTGCAAAAAAATGAACAAAACTTGTGATTACATGCATTAAACGTTTGAAATACGGATCCGTTTTGAAATTTACTCATTCTATTTATCAGTCGTGTCAACTTTGTACAGAAAAGATGCACTCGGCATCTCATTGTTTGTACTGCTTCTGGCGATTGATTGCATTTTCAAGTGCACTGTCAGACAAGCTGAAAAATTGTCCAAACAATTCAGATTTTTTTTTTATTCCCAATAATAAATCACCACAGGTGTGCACTCTTGGTTAATTCGATTCAACGCGGAGTAAAAAAGTGGAGCAAAGGATATAATTTGACACTTCAGATCTTATTAAAGAATTATTAAACAAATACAATGCAGGTTAAGCATTGTCCGACTGTCTGGAAGAAGTGAGGTCCGGACAAGTTAAATCTGAGTCACGACGGGACGAGTTAAATTTTAAATAAAAATATATCCTGCACGAAAAGTTTTGCTTTCAATTTTAGGATGGCCATTTTGAAGCATTGGTCAGATAATCGGACGTAAATTGAATCTGATTGACTGAGAAATTAAAGCTTGTCAGAATATCTCACTTACTATATATTATCCGTATAAAATAAAAAGAAATCAATATCAATTAAAGATTCGTTTTACTTATTAGTTGCCACTAGTTAGCTGCCAATTGTCAGTTTTGAGTTATGTTTTCCATTTAAGTAATCATTGTTTGTCTTGCCTAGGCCAAACAAAAAAAATGTGTGGTTCAAAAAATCGAACTCAGGGTATAGTAATTAACATATTAAATTCAGAATTGAATTCATTATTGAGAGAGAAAAAAAAGCCTACCTACCCTAATTTTTTTTGCCAGTGTTACCTGAACCACACATATTTTTTTGTTTGGCCCTATACACAAACTGACTGCAGACTTAAGAATTATAATTTTTTATATTAAAGTGATAAGATTATATAGTTATACCTTTTGTTAAAATCAATCAAAGGGCTTGCAGTTGAGAAATAAAACAAAGCAAACAATAATTTTTATAAAGAACTGAAAATAAGAACCAACGCTAATCACAAGTGACATGCGTGATCAATTTACAACAGTAATTCCCCGCGACTAATAGCTAGGTTGGTGTTTGTCGGGTTAAAGGTTGGACTTCCCTTAAATAGTCAGGTGGTGTGTGATTTACCCTCCTACTAACTTTGATTAGCTGACCGGCTACTTTTAGCAGTTTCCTATACAACAGCAAAAGGAAAAAAACTATAACTTCCCGCTTCCGTTTTTAAACTTTCCCTATTACCACAAAAAGTGAACACCCTGTTAACATGTCAAAGTATGCGTCAAATATTCCCGAAACTCTAGTCGCGGATGATCAGTTTTAAAAACTGGCACTCAGGTTGTTCGGTCATATTCCCAATGCCAAAACATTATTATTTAATTGTTCCCAGTTTTGAGATAACAATTTCCAATTGAAAGAAAAAACCAAAATTAGTGAAAGCATTGAGAATGAAAGGATTATAAATGCCTCTGTTGACCTTGGTGGTACTTATAACTTGTGAACTTGAGTTTTGACCAAAGTTAACTCTTAAATGTTTGTATTTCAGACTTCCCGGTATGCAGCATTGTTGTTTGGTGTAGTGTATGGATCATGGAGACTGCGTAAGTGTTAATGTTTATACAAATTATTTTAAGGCCATGGCATTGCAAGAAACACAATTTTATGAGATGTTATTATTATTATAAAGTGTTTATATATTGTACTGGTTGTTGAAATTGGTAAAACCAGAAAAACGAAAACAAAAAGCATTGAAGAAAGTGAGTTCATTCTTAGACCGACGCAATATCAGGGTTAGACGCCAGTGTTTTTTTATGCCTAATTTGGGGCCGTTATTCGGCCCCTTCACAATGCCAAAAAGTATACTTTTTTCACAATTATATCCAAAAAATTCACAATCTGAAGAAAAAAAAAAGGCAGTAAGGATACTAGTCTTAATATAAGCTGGTGTCGAAACTAGCCTGTATTTACCAACAACAAACCTTAAAACCAAGGGATATTAAACTGTGAAATTAAAAGTGAAAAAAGTTTCTTTTTCTTTTGTTATAATATTTCACAATTTCTAGAAAAATGTCGCTATTTTTCACAATGGCACAGGCACAGGCTGAATTCACAAAACACATAAAAAAAACACTGGACGCTAACTTTTTATGACTACTAGCCTACAGGGCTAGTGCCTTCTTATTTTTACTAGCCCTTCTTAAAACCAACTAGTCCTCCTTTTACTCTTTTGCGACAAAATAAAAAGATACCAAAATATCATGGCTTGGTAGCTCCATGGACAAGGCCTTGACTTTGGAGCTATAGACATGCATCTGACCAGCGTGGGTTCGCTCCCTGGCGAAGGCATGTCTGAGGAGAAACTTCATAATCCGTCTCTTATCTATAGCTGAGGTTGCATGTACTGCTTGTAAATATTGCAAGACAACAGCTTTTTGACTAGGTCATAGTCAAATTTATTTATAGGCCACGGCCATTATACCCTTCTTTGCAGCGGCCTGTATAAGGCATTTTCTACAATCGAATTTCTTTTAAAGTCATGCCGACTTACCTTGGAAATTTCATTCCCCGTTTATGGATTTTTTCCCCCAATTAAGGCAAAATGTCCCTTCCCCAAAACTGGGAAAAGGGCTCTGTAGGCACTTACACGATGGCTAAAATACACACGTATGTGTTTATTTGAATCATGTTGTTTTTTGCTGATGACGCTTTTCCTATTCTGTTTTTCGTTTGTTTCGATGGAGACAGTTGCGGATCTAAATATCGCCACATGTTTGTTTACAATGTGAAGGTCATCATGTCAATAAAATGCTTAGAAATTAATATAGTGATAGAAATGCTAGCGTCTCTACGAAAAAGGTGTGGGGATATGTATAAAACGTGGGTTATTTTTCAGCATTTTGCGCCATCAAAGTAAAAATGGCCAATCAGTGATGAGTAATTTATCACACCTACACATTTGCAGGCGCTTGTCTTGGTCTATATCATACCCTACTTTACATTACGATATTGAAGAGTTTGAATAATAAAAAATTGAAATGATTTGGCAATTTTCAACATCAGGATCATATAAGATCATTTAAAATCTACATTTAAATAATAAAAACAACTACGGTGTCCCGTCGGGCTTGTCAACTGTGAGTTTTTACTAGTCCTTCTCGAAAGTGACTAGCCTCGGGCTAGCAGGCTAGCGTTAGTGTCGAACCCTGAATATATTCTTTATCACTGAAAAGACAATTAATTGTGAAAAAGGGATTTTCATACACTTCCTGTTATTATTGATTAAAGAGACCCTTAAAGGGACACTGTCCGTAAGTAAGCAGATATTGAGCATAACCAAATAACTGTGTGACTTTTATTCAGTGAAATATATACATGAAAACATCAGCATAGACACTAAGAAGTCTGTAGTAATACATTCGTGAGTTTGAAAAAAAAAAGCTTAAATTATTATTTGTAAATAAAGTGGGACCCACCGTATTTACCTTTTCTGCGATCACGTGACTTCCATTAGCGCATTAGGTTTTCACCATAGTATTTACTGCGTAATATGTATAGCCCGCTTAGCTCAGTCGGGAGCTAGGTCGACCACTTTACGTTCACTATTATTACCGCGAGTGAATTTTAGTTTTGGCTGCGAGTTCAAACGCCCGAAATGGTTTCTCTTTTTTTTTGTACCGCGATTGAATTCTGTCAAACAATCCTGCTTTAATTAGTAAATATTCAGTAATGTTTGGTGTGTAATGTTTGTGAACATAATTAGTGTGTGTTTTATAAGCTAAAAGTTACGGACAGTGTCCCTTTAATTCTGATATGGTCAAAACAAAATATTGCTTGGTTTTATATAGCACAACAGACCTGTGGTTTTCCCCACCCAACAAAGTTCTATCCAATCACCCACCAAAAAAAATAAAAAAATATATAAATATACATGTGTGATATTACCTGAAAGGGACAATATTGAGGTATGTTTTATACATTTTCATGCATCAAAACAAGTCATGTGACCTTACTATTGACAGTATAAAACAGTCACGGTCACTCCGTAGATTAAAAAATACATTTTTGGTTATAAAAACTGATCTATCTTTACCTTTCTTCATATCTTCTTCAAACGTTTGGTATATACACATCATGAAAATAGGCTCATGACCACAGTAATACATAAAGGTCAAGGTCATTCTGGGTTCAAAAGACATTTTTTTGGTCTCGAAACTAAAAATTCTCTGAAAGTTTGGATATAAGAGCATGTCGTTATTTCATAATCAGGGCCTTTTTGCGTCACCTGCATAGCATGACAGACACTTAGGGATCACTTTGTCTGTCGTCGTCCAACCTTCCATCTCACTTTAAAGTTTAACCTGCAACCTAAGCTTGGGCATAACTTGAAAAGTATTTGACCTACTGTATGTTCATGAAACTTCACAAACATCTTCATCTTAACCAAGGCCAGAGTTTTTTGATTTTTAGCTCTACTGATCAGAGATCAGCAGAGCTTATGCCGTGGTGCGGAGTCCGTCGTCTGTCCGTCTGTCTGTAAACTTTTTTTTGTAGCGACTTCTCCTCTGAAACTACTGAATGGATTTTCATGAAACTTTACAGAAAAGTTGCCCATGAAGTCTAGTTGATCCTAGCAAAAATTCATGTTGATGTGAAATCCAAGATGGCCGCCAGATCTAAAAATAGGTTTTTAAAAAACAAGTTTGTAGCGACTTCTTCATGAAAACTATAAGTGATATTGATATGGGACTTTTTTTAAAATGATCAGCATGACATGATGTTGGTCCTTGTCGAAAATCGTTTTGATTCGACGTTAAACATGGCTGCCAGCGGCCATCTTTGTTTACATAGAGTTATATTATGAAAACTTGTAGCAACTACTCCTCTGAAACTACTTGACGGATTTTCATGAAACTTCACAGGAATGTTGCTCTTGATGTCTAATTGATCCTAGCAAAATTTCAGGTCGGCCGGAAATTCAAGATGGCCGCCACGGCTAAAAATAAATTTTCAAAATACAAGTTTTTAGCAACTTCTTCTTGAAAACTATAAGTGATATTGATATGGGACTTTTACTAAAATGATCAGCATGACATGATGTTGGTCCTTGTCAAAAATCGTTTTGATTCAACGTTAAACATGGCTGCCAGAGGCCATCTTTGTTTACATACAGTTATATAGTAAAAACTTGTAGCGACTACTCCTTTGAAACTACTTGACAGATTTTCATGAAACTTTACAGGAATATTGCTCTTAATGTCTAATTGATCCTAGCAAAATTTCAGATCGGCCAGAAATTCAAGATGGCCGCCACAGCTAAAAATAGATTTTTAAAAAAGAAGTTTGTAGCGACTACGTCTTGAAAACTATAAGTGATATTGATATGGGACTTTTTGTAAAATGATCAGCATGACATGTTGGTTATCAGAGTCAAACATTATTTTGATTCGACGTTAAACATGGCTGTCAGCGGCCATCTTTGTTTACATAGAGTTATATAATGAAAACTTGTAGCGACTATTCCAGTGAAACTACTTGACGGATTTTCATGAAACTTCACAGGAATGTTGCTCTTGATGTCTAATTGATCCTAGCAAAATTTCAGGTCGGCCGGAAATTCAAGATGGCCGCCACAGCTAAAAATAATTTTTCAAAAAACAAGTCTGTAGCGACTACTTCCTGAAATCAAAATCAATCAGTAGAGCTTCAAGGTCATTGACCTCTTGTTAGATTAACGGACCCGCCGACTGCAAGTTTTGCCGAAACCAAAAAAAAAAAAAAGATTTTTTTTTCAACTCTTTTAAAAAAAAAGAAAAAAAAGAAAAAATATATGAAGTCAGGCAACTGAGAGAAACTTTCAGTATTGTGAGACCTATCTGCCTCTCCTGCTTCAACAGAGCCTTAAAATCATCCACATGGAATGTTAAAAAAACAAAGAAGCAAAAACAATGATTTTTGGATGTATGAAAATGCTAATTCAAACTGTGAAATAACGTTGGTTAAAAAATTAAGAATTGAATGTTATTTTTATGTGTTTCGTCGAGGTATGAAGGACTACAGTAACATATTAAAATGGCATTTTTTGGTCACCATCTTAATTTTATTTATTTTTTCCCTCCTCCTTCCCTCAACTTTTAGAAAAAAAATCCGTAAATCAATTAATAAAAAAAAACTGGCCCAAAGGAATGTTGTTACAAGTGTCCAATAATGCTGACTTTCATTTTGGCAGAGTTATTCCCTTTTCATAAAAATTTCTTTTCATAAAAATTTAACCTGCAACCTAACCTGGCTCATAACCTGGCAAAATATTGACCTATGGTCATGACAGTTTATACAGTTCTTCCGTTTCAATTCTCCAATGTATATTTATGCCCCTTTTCATAAACTTTAACACTTTTACAAATTCTGCTCCATAATTCATGAAGTATTGCACCTTCTGTCTTCAAACTCTATAGTTAGATTGTCTTTTCTAAAATATGCACAAGGCAGGCGACTAAAGTGTTCCATGGAAAACCCTTCAAGTTAACCTCAAGTAGGGCAGCAAGACAGCTCATGGAAGACAGAACATTTTGATGCTTATAAACGGTTATAACATTTTATGCTTCCTTATTATTCCAGGCTACCTTACAAAGAAAGAAGCTGCGTCATGGCCAGAGGAGAAGAAGATCAGGGACTTTATTGCTGCCAAGAAACAACACATCTATCTCACTAAATCCGAAGGTACGCTATGCGTTAAAGGCTGCTTGACAATGAAGGCCCTTGCGTGTATATATTGGGTTACCATTTAGTGAACTTTTAACTCTAATGACCAAAGACCAGCCAAGCTTATAAAAATGTGATTGTGCATTATACAGCTGTCCGTTAGCGCTTAAGAAGAACTTCTTCGAAACCGTTGCATTTTCAATTAAATTCCAAATGTTCTCCGAGTCGGGGTCTACGAAGACCGCAGGGAGAGAGAGGTTGTGAAATTCGACTGTTTTCAATTTCTCACAAATTGCTTTTCAGACCAGTCAGGCTTATTTGATGGTACATTGTTCGTCGTCAGTTGGCAAATGCTTGTTTACCAATAACTTGAGTAATCTCACATTAAGACAGTCGGCGGTGTAACTTGATTTACGGTTATTTTAATAATAACTGAAGAAAGTTGTTTTCAGGAAAAAACATTTATACTTTTAGTCTTTATAACTATTTTAATTACTTCCCTTTCATGCAGCATAATAATTCATTCCTGTTACTTTTGAAAATAACTTATTTAGGTTACTTTCTCAAATATCTTTATTACCTGTAAACTCTTTGCTACTGTAACTGCTACAGTAATTTACATCAAGCAATAACATCCTATTTACAGGACCACTAAAGAATTTTGGTGTTGATAGAAGTCTGATTTCAAAATAAATGAAAAGAAATGCATATCTGAAAATATGCTGCAAAAACCACCAAATAATTGTAGTATAATAAATACTGATAAGGCCATAATCAATTAATTGCTAGATTCTCATCCCCGCCTGCACCCTTTTTTTTATTGCTGAAAGTATGAAACACTATTTAAAATGTGTTTTCAATCTTGGAAGTACTCAGTAGTATGTTTTACTATTTTTGCCTTGTGTCAAGGCCATTTTCCATTTGTCGTATAAAAATAAAAAATAAAATTTCCCCCCACACCCCCCCCACTATTTTGAAATAATTTGGATGAGAAACTAGCAATTAATTTATTATGGCCTAAGGGAGAGTAGCAAACACAAGCAAGAGAATAAAGTAGCAGACATGGTTTTATTTAGAGGTAAGAAGCAACAGCTCTCAAGCCCCCTAAGCAGTGTTCTGATTTTAATAAAGCCACATATTTTGGACTTGTTGATTCCAAAGGACCAGTAAAAATAACACTGTAACAAGTTATTTCAAATAGGTCTGCTAAAATAACACTGTAACAAGTTATTTCAAATAGGTCTGCTAAAATAACACTGTAACAAGTTATTTCAAATAGGTCTGCTAAAATAACACTGTAACAAGTTATTTCAAAGAGGTCTGCTAAAATAACACTGTAACAAGTTATTTCAAATAGGTCTGCTAAAATAACACTGTAACAAGTTATTTCAAATAGGTCTGCTAAAATAACACTGTAACAAGTTATTTCAAATAGGTCTGCTAAAATAACACTGTAACAAGTTATTTCAAAGAGGTCTGCTAAAATAACACTGTAACAAGTTATTTCAAATAGGTCTGCTAAAATAACACTGTAACAAGTTATTTCAAATAGGTCTGCTAAAATAACACTGTAACAAGTTATTTCAAATAGGTCTGCTAAAATAACACTGTAACAAGTTATTTCAAATAGGTCTGCTAAAATAACACTGTAACAAGTTATTTCAAATAGGTCTGCTAAAACAACACTGTAACAAGTTATTTCAAATAGGTCTGCTGAAATAACATTGTAACAAGTTATTTCAAATAGGTCTGCTGAAATAATAATCAAGTTACACCCATGCTGGCTAATTGTCACCAAATTTGATGAAGGTTGGTTTTATTACGATCTCAGATGAGTTTGACAATGAGTTACTGCCCTTGGTGTTTGTCAAAATTCAGATTTTTAGTATGCTTACATAAGAACTATAGTACACTAATGATTTAAGCCTGATTTTTTAACAAATCCAGGCTTGCGATTTGGTGATTTCTGTCCGTCGATATATGGGGGCAGTATTAAGCAAGGTGCACTTTCAAAAATATATCATTTTTTTCTCTCCAAAAAATAGGAAAATATATGAATACTGGATTTGGTTGACATCCTGTTGTAGCTCAGTTAAGGCTAGAAAATTGAGCAGCATGCTAATAAATAGAGTTTAATTAACATTGTTGAAGTGATACGGGAAATAATTCCCGAGTGAGAAAGATTCTTGCGATATAGAAACGCACGAGTTTTTTATCGCAAGAATATTTCTCACGAGTGAACTATTTTCCGTATCACGACAAAAAAGTTAAACTATAATTTTTTTTATAATATATATTCTGTTATGAATTTCTTTCAAATCGTCTTTTGACACAAGTATTCCTTCTTCTGTCACTCCTTTGGCAACAGCGCGGAGTAATATCATGACGTCAATTCGTGACGTAATATCGTGACGTCTATCGTTTAGTTCATAACATTTGGCTACTGTGCTATCTTGCACACTAGGCACAGTAGAGGAAGGGATATGTTATAGATTTTCTCAAACTGGGACATTTCTATAATTCATCACAGAATATATAATAAAAGCTTTTGTCATTCCGCAAAGTCCTACAGATAGTGACCGTACGCCTGTCCAGTGGAGTGTCAACAGGACACAGTGAGTTTTAAAAAAATCAAGATTGCTGTGTATCCTTTTTAAAATGTTTTATTAAATATTTTAATAAAATTTATTTATTTTTTACTTTCAGAGGAAATCAATGGGGTTAAAGCTGAAATTGGTGATTAGACTGTTTGATGTTGTTACCACCTTGGCATGGAATGAACAGAAATTAGAGCATTGCCACCCTTCTAATACAAACATTTTGAATGGATTATAAGAAGAACAGTTGTTTCTTTTAAAGTGGAAAATATAAAATGTGTGTTGTTTGAAATGATGCTGTTGAAGGTCATTTATTTATATACAATTAAAAACAAAATAAAAACTTGATAAAATAGTCATAATTTGTCTAAAAATTTGTATACATAATTTTGATAAACAATGATAAAGCATCATAAAAAAGTGACCAATCAGTGGCCGGAAATCAGACATACCTCTACTAGGTGATAGACTCGGCCTTAATCATAGACATTCAGCCAAGTTTACTGTTAAAATTTAAAATGTTAAAACCCTGCATATTTCATCCACATTAGACCAAAAAAACAACAACTCTAGTTCCGGTGGCCCGACCGACCCTATTTTTAAGGGGCCAACCCTAACAAATTTATGAAAAAAAAATAGAAAAAAAAATGTTCTGAACAATGATTTATCACAATATATCGAGGTAAACTGACATCACAGAGAAACTTTCAGTTGTATCATCAACTTGTTTGGGGTTTATGAGATAAGTACATGTAGAATCACAATATATTGCTCCAAAAAAAGGAAAAAAAGAAGAAAATGCATACTGACCTACCCTATTTTTTTTAGAGCATGCAATAGGAAAAAAACCTATTCTTTTTTTGGCCTTATGAACATTTATTCAATGTATGTATCATTCAAAATTGAATCTTGAAAAGTATCATCTTTTTACTCTGCCAACGAATTTTATTTCACTATAGAACCTAAGGATAAAAACCGAGTAACAAATTTTATAACCTACTGAAAAATTGGAAAATAAAGTAAAATCTCCACATTTCTGCAATAGAAAATTATGAATAACGGAATTGAAATTGAATTGTTGTTTAAAGGCTGAGCAACACATTTAGATTATTTAGAGCTGTCCCAGAGAGAGGGGAGGGATATATTGGAATATGGGAACCCTGCCCTACTCTTAATGACGCATAGATTACTTTGGGTATTTATGTGCGTCAACTCTTATCATGTATATGGGAACACCCGGTTTACGTCCCCTTCTCTGAGGAGGATAGGCTAGGGGTAATGTCTTGACATAGGACCAACTGAAGTAACCTTTGTTTAAAGGGAATGTAGCGACGCAGCCAAATCATCTTTATTATTGAGAGTTCTGTAAAACTTGAATAAGCGTAAAGAATTATCAAAATCGGATGATATATAAAGAAGATGTGATCATTTGAAGTTTCTATTGAAACGGATATGGAAGCGGCTGTTTTGAGAGCTATGACATCACGTTTCTAAATGACCATATATGGAATACTTATCAATATGAAAATTTACTAATTTATAGGGAAAAAATGACTGCAACTGTATGAAAAATATGTAATACTTAATGGCAATAATGCTTTGTATGACCAGTAAACTGTTTTGCATTCATTTTAAATGATATTTATCAATATTTCATATATGGTAATATGTAACTATGACGTCAAAGATCTCAAAATAGCGGCTCCCATATCCGTTTTAGAACAACCTTTAAATGGTCATCTTTTTTGTTTATCATCCGATTTTGATAATTCTTTTTTCAGAACTCTTAATAATAGAGCTTGTTTGGCTGTGTCGCTACATTCTCTTAAAGGTAATGTCTGCTCCATATTAGAAAACTTTCAAGGAAAAATAACGTCTGCCAATTTAAAGAAACTAAACCGCCAAATAACGGCAAAATTGCACTACAAAACCGTGTATCAAAACTATTAGGTGTTCAGGTCATGTAATAATGTATATGTGCCAATTAAAAGTAAAGGTATATTAACGGGTTCTAAAAATATCCATGATTGAATTTGCGTAAAATGAATTGGTGAGTTGGTAACTCTTAATTTGCCGCTCCAGTTTCGGGGTTTGGCCAGGCTGGTTAAAACTGTTTAGAAACAAATTCTAAAGAGTTTGGATTCTCAAAACATATAAGTTATATATATACCTCATCAAGGGAAGGTTTAGAAACGATGTACATATGATGTAAGGTTTGGCTGTTGTTGGCAGGATAGCTACTTTAAAGGGAAAATGTTAGGTTTCAGCCAGTAAAATCAAGTTCAAAACAGATGTGCTAATGAGGTTGAAATTTATTATAATGCAACAGAGATTGTGTCGCCCAGGAAACACGATTATATTAATAATGTATAAACTGCTGGTATTCTTTGGGAGCTATGTGCATAAGTGTCCTGAACTTCCAAACTAGTGGTAATTTAAAAAAATGTGAACAAAGGGGAGTGTGACTTAATTCTGAGCTCTACTGGATGAAGACCATCAGAGCTCTACTGGACGAAGACCAGCAGAGCCTATGGGATGGTAAGTCGTCGATCCGCCGTCCTTTAACTTTTGCCTTAAAGCTAAAGACCCTGTGTTTAAATCGCTATTTTGTTGCAGGCGTGCCTTTATTTCTAACTTCACGTTCACCAGCTCATGGCAAATCAAAAAGTGTCTTGCCCAAGTTGCCCAAGAACATATCGTCAAACTTAGTGGCGCGGTGAGGCATGAACTCACTGCAATTTGATCCCCCTTTGACTATGCCAGAATGACTTCTATAACTAAAGGGATGTTCCTTGGAAAACTTGTACTTATCGGTGACTTTGGCCTTTGACCTACTAACCCCAAATGTCATGCCAATGACAATTTGCAAAGCTGCAGAAATGATTTGGGTCGTTGTGAGCGTGCTTAGTGTCGGCAGCATTTTCCCTGAAATCACTGGAATTGCTTATGCTTAAATGTTATAGGAATGCTTCTGTAACTTGGGTACCTTACAGAAAAAACACTAATGCCGCCTTACGGGCGCTAAAGTTTTTATGCGAAAAGCATTTCCTAAGTGTCGGGTCCACATGACCTTGAACTTAGACCTACTAACAAATACTAAAAGGCAAAAGGTATGTCACAGCAACCCAAAATTTTGCACATGGATGCATTTAAGGAACATTGTGATTGAGTTTTGTGAAAATCCTGACCAGAAATCTGTAAATGATGTTAGATGCGTGGGAAATATTCTGGCGAAGTTTGGTGAAAATTATGCAAGAAAGACGAAAGATACCCATGTCGAAGCGGAGACCGGATGAGACCGGATGAGACCTGTATTTCGTCAAAAGGTCAAGGTGACTGTTATGTTGGATCCATATAAGGAATATTGGAGTTAAGTGAAAATCCTGCAAGTAACGGAGACTATTAATAAATGAAAATTGGACGCACAGACTAGTACACGGACAGACAAACTGACACACATACACCCAGAGAAATTGTGACCGATCAGTTGAGAACTGTAAATGGGCTCGACAAAAGTCGACGGGTTGTTTAACGAAGAGCACTTTTTTATGCCCCCGAAGGGTGTCATAGTAGTCGCACTGTCTGTCCGTTCGCGTGTACAATCATGTCCGCTTCATAACTGTGACAATAATGGACAGATGTTCAAATATCTTCGCACAATTGCTCACCACAACAAGACCACGTGTCTCGCACAAAAAACAGATCCGTGGCTCCAAAGTCAAGGTCACACTTAGAGGTCATAGGTCAAAATCTGTTCGTCTGTACACTCGTGTCCGCTTCATAACTGACAATAATGGACGGATTTTCAAATTACTTCCCACAATTGCTCACCACAACAAGACGACGTGTCACGCACAAAATCCAGGTCCGTGACTCTAAGGTGAAGGTCACACTTAGAGATCAAAGGTCAAAATCCGTTCGTCTGTACAATCGTGTCCGCTTCATAACTCTGACAATAATCGACGGATTTGCATATAACTTCGCCCAATTGCTCACCACAACAAGACGTCGTGTTGCGAAAAAAAAAAGTCAAGGGCCAGCAGAGCTTATGGGATGGCGAGTTGTCCGTCCATCGTCCGTCCGTCGTTAACTTTTGTCTCGTTAAGACGATAGGGCCTTCATTTTTCATCCGATCTTTACCAGACTTTAACAGGTTGTTAATATCAATGAAAGCTCGGACAAGTTCGAAAACAAGCCAGATCGGACCAGTAACAGCGGAGTTATGACCCTTGATTTAGTAAAAAATGCTATATTGCTATATTTTGCCTCGTTAAGACGATAGGGCCTTCATTTTTCATCCTATCTTTACCAAACTTTACCACATTGTAAATAATAATGAAAGCTCGCACAGGTTCGAAAACCAGCCATATCGGACATATCGAACTAGTAACAGTGGAGTTATGGCCCTTGATTTAGTTAAAAATGCTATATTTTGCCTCTTTAAGACGATAGGGGCTTCATTGTTCATCCGATCTTTACCAAACTTTATCAGATTGCTAATGTCGTTGAAAGCTCGAACAAGTTCGAAAACCAGCCATATCGGACCAGTAACAGCGGAGTTGTGGCCATTGATTTAGTTAAAAATGCTATATTTTGCCACGTTAAGACGATAGGGGCTTCATTGTTCATCCGATCTTTACCAAACATTCATTGTTCATCCGATCTTTACCAAACATTCATTGTTCATCCGATCTTTACCAAACTTGATCAGATTGTTAATATCAATGAAAGCTCGGACAAGTTCGAAAACCATTCATATTGGATCAGTAACAGCGGAGTTATGGCCCTTGATTTAGTTCAAAATGCTATATTTTGCCTCGTTAAGACGATAGGGCCTTCATTTTTCATCCTATCTTTACCAACCTGTACCACATTGTTAATATCAATGAAAGCTCGGACAAGTACGAAAACCAGCCATATCGGACTTTTAACAGCGGAGTTATGGCCCTTGATTTAGTTCAAAATGCTATATTTTGCCTTGTTAAGACGAAAGGGGCTTCATTGTTCATCTGATCTTTACCAAACTTTATCCGATTGTTAATATCAATGAAAGCTCGGACAAGTTCAAAAACTATCCATATCGGACCAGTTACAGCGGAGTTAATGCCCTTTATTTAGTTCAAAATGCTATATTTTGCCTCGTTAAGACGATAGGGCCTTAATTTTTCATCCGATCTTTACCAAACTTTATCAGATTGTTAACGTCAATGAAACCTCGGTGAAATTCGAAAACCAGCCAGATCGGACCAGTAACAGCGGAGTTATGGCCCTTGATTTTGTTAAAAATGCTATAATTTGCCTCGTCATACGATAGAGCCTTCATTTTGCATCTTATGTTTGCCAAACTTTACGAGATTTATGATTTTTTTTAATTTTTCTTTTTTTTTTAAAATTTTTTTGATAATTTTTTTTTTCTTTTTTTTTTATTGTTTAATTTTTTTTTGATTATTTCTTTGATTTTTTTTTTTTTGAATTTTTTTTTTTTGAATTTTTTTTTTTGATTTTTTTTTTTTGAATTTTTTTTGTTGGATTTTTTTTTTTGATTTGTTTAAATTATTATTTTTTTTGATTTTTTTTTTTAAAATCTTTTTCATTTTTTTTTTAGCTCTATGTAGGACCAGTAACAGAGGAGTTTAGTTAAAAATGCTATATTTTGCCTTGTTAATACGGTAGGGCCTTCACTTTTCATCTGATCTTTATCAAACTTTACCAAATTCTTTAGTTGGTCAAAAAGCAGTTTTTCGCCCGAAACTTTCAAAAAAAACGTAAATGGCAGTCACTCGCTTCATTGATGTTATAAGAGCCTGTTAGCCAGTAGAGCGTCCACAGGCCCTCTTGGACCTCTTGTTTTTATGATGTTTCAAGATTAATGTTCATTCCTGTTAGACGCCATATAACCTTTCATGTGTTGGTGCGCCTTATAGTGGGGCAGATTGGTGACATATATTGGTAAAATTGTGCATTTTGTGATAAAAGCACCAAACTTGACACATAGCTAGACAATACTCTGCTAAACATTTCTGGCTATGGACCCACGTCAGATTTTGAAAAATGGCCGCCAAATATTCCATAAAGAATTAATGAAGCCCATAATTAATTGATTTCATCAAAACTTGTTACTGTAAATACACTAAATTCAGAACATTTATGGACAATAAAATATGCTTTTTTTTTTAATTTTATTTTTTTATAAAGCAATCCAAATGTTGATGTGTTTTACAAAGGGTGTTGTCTTGATATATTTATGTGTATGTCTATACTTCAATAAATAGTTGTTAGATACACCCATATACTTCAGGGGTTAGGGGTTTTACACATGTATACATACTATGCAACTTTGAGACTAGTTTTGTCTCAGTTGTCTTTAGCCTTAAGCATTTCTGAAGTGTGTTTAAGTTTCAGTCTCATCTCTATTAGCGGCTTTTAGTATATAATAACTCGTAAGTATACATCCAGTGACTTGGTGAAACACTATTAAAGGTATACGCAACAATCTTGAATCATTTATCAAGCATCCAAATTGATTAATCCAATATCAGGTTAACTTTAAAACTTCTTGCATATACTTAAATACAATGCAGAATTTTTTATTGTTTGTGGTTATTGTATTACAAGTTTTAATATTGTATTGGTGCAATATATTCCCCAATGAGTAATATGTAAAACTAATTTGCTTTGAACTATTTACATAATTATAAAAACTGATTTTAAAACATGCATATAAAGTAACAAAACTAATGGGACGCCGCAGGTTATAAAAAATCAAGCTTGCCGAGTCTTCTAAACTCTTGGAGAAAACATATAGGAAAGGATGCTTAAATAATATTTTTCATCTCCAATTTATCGGAATTAAGATTTAATTACGACCTTAAATTACATTTGTTGATTTAAACAATATTAACAAGACACTATCAGAAAACAAAATCAAAAAGAAGTTTGTTATATACACACATTCAAATGTAATAAGTGGTCATATCATTTGAACATTTTCAAAATGACAGCTAACATAAATGTAATCTTATCTTACTATCTATGATCTGAACGGTATAAATTTTCTTAATCACAGTCACAGTACCCAACATCCCATTTTAAAAAGACTGTAAACATCATTTCTGCTTTAACACTTCGTTTTAAATTGCAACACACTTGTCTCTTTGACATCTGCATTTAATAAATCCTTTGCAAACGCTGATGCCTGTGGTAGTGTTATCGAGAATGGCTTCAACATACCCTCTTCCAATCGCAGTCACCGGATGTAGGCATTTCAAAGGTGGACCTAAAGGCCATGTCTCCAACAATGTCCAATTACAACCTGTAAACAACTCGGTAGGTGTCCTTGAAAAGAGCTACATCAATTGGTGACATGGACTTGTTGTATCTTGGAACCATTGAATGTCAACCATTCTTTGCGACATCAACAGCACTTCCTCTTGTCGAACATGCACTTCCTGTTGTCATACATTTTCCAACAAGAACAAATTTTGGAATTGGAAAGCTTGTTCAGCCTCAACATAGTATTGCCAGATTCTCCATGCACAGGTTTTACCTTTTTCAGCAAATGAAGATATTTCGTTGCATCTAGTAAGTGTGAAAAGCAACTATTCGTCTTATTTTATGTGAACTAATGAATAGGCAATACAGTGTGCAACGAATCACTTAAAGTGATTCCTAGCTCCTAAAACTAACACATAGCTCATCTAACTGTATTTACATTACCACTGCTATAACAAGTAATACAACGTCTGTGTCTACTGTATATAGCATAAGTTTAATGAAGTATTGTTTGCCACCTGCCACGTGCATCACACGCATTGTATCGTATCATCTTAGTGAAATGATTGAGATCAGTCCTAGATTCTCGTTGTCTGATACAAGGCACATCTTCATCTCTGTTTTAATAAACGTGTTTTTAGTTTCTCTTCTAGCCGCAACCGATTGCTATGCCAGTTAGCCAGAGCTCTGATTTTGTTTTGCATGATAGCCGTCACATACTAAACATTCTGCAAGTGACATTCAAAAATGTGTAAAGGATCTTGTTGATCATACTTACTAATGTTTTCCAAGCATTAAAATGCATTTTAAGGCAGCTCGCATAGTCTGATTAAAATCCAAAAAAGTTTTCCAAAGTAAGAAAAGGCTGGTGAGACACCCTAATCTGCCGTTAATCGGAACCTAATATGATACATATATATGCGAGAAAATAAGGTTTACCAAGTTAATGTATTTTAGGGTTTTATAAATATATTTTATAATGAAGTTTCTGATAAGAAAATTAGTTTAGTACCCTTCAGAAATTCCAAAGGCTGGAGAAAACCTAGAGTCAACCGGAAGTGAAATGTGATTTAAACTTGTAAATCCCTCAACACATTAACCATAGGGTGCTTCTAAATAACTCTTTATTACAATTTTAACAAACAAATAATATGCCAAGACAACTGAGTGTACAAATTCAACATATTAATTATTTTCTTACAAACAACTATTAAACGAATTATACATTTTACTATTTTCAACACATTTTGGCGGCCATTTTGAAAACGGTAGCCATTTTGAACTCAAAATATAACCAGATTGTATTGCATGACCCTTTGTCTATTATTTTGCGGAATTTGTTGCGATTGCCATAATATATGTTGTTAAAACCTGATACATATAGGATCAACTGATTATTTATTACATATTTGGCGGCCATTTTGAAAATGGCGGCCATTTTGAAAAATCTGGCGTGGGTCCATAGCAATTTTTTTCCAGTACGGTATTGTCTAGCTATGTGCAAAGTTTGGTGCTTTTATCAAACAATGCACATTTTTTTCACCAATCTGCCCCACTATTAAAACCCAATTCAATTTAATTCAAGATTATTGTAGGTAAAATAGTTCATACTAGCCATGCAATCAATAGTTTATACACTCTAGATACTATTCCGAAATAGTTTTACCAGTATGTGTAATGGCATATAAATTACAACGTGAAAAACAATTTTAATAATCAGAGTTTGAGGTTACTGTGACCTTAACCTTCAACCTATTTACTCCAAATTAGGAGTCTTGCTTTTACAGGACTGTTACCTTAATATTTGGTCTGTTTACCCCACTGCTGTATCTTAAATTTCTGGAAAGTTTCAAGATTGTAGATCTAATAGGTTAAACGTTATAATGAGGCAAGTGTTTCTCAGGATAAAGTTTGTGTCAATGTGACCTTGATGAGTCCTAGTGACCCCAAAAGATTAGGTTCCTCTATACCAAGGGCAAAGTTTAGGAGTGTAGGTATTTACATATGGAGATGTTGTGTGGAATGTGAATGTTCGAACTTTGACCTAGTGACCCCAAACAAAGAAATAGTTCCTCATCTCACCTGAGAGCAATGCACCTATAAAGTTGCATGAGTGTTTGCAGTTAATGCTTGGAATATGAATGTCCATACAAGGACACTGCGACTTTGACCTACTGACCCCATAAACAAGATTCCTCCTCTCACCAAAGGCAATGTGCCCATACACATTCATTAGGTAGGTGTAATGTTTTGAAGTTATCGTGCAGACTGCATAACTGTTTATAGACGGACAGACAACTTCATACCATAATATCCTGTTTTTTAAACTTGGTCAATCCAACTTCCTTAAAAAATCTTATCAAGAACCGCACCATAGATTTAACATTTCTTTTTTAGAAATGATTGCTAGGTACTGAACTATCAATTTTGTGTTTTTGTCTCCCCGGGGTCAACATGGCACAACCCCGGGTTCAACGTTTGTATATAGAGATTTTACACGTTTAGCGTAGATTGATATATATGGAAAAGGAGTGGGAAACGCTGGATCAGTTTTGCTGAAATTTCATACGGATGCTTCTGTAATGAATGGTGTTTTACGGCAAAAACTGATGAAAGATGAAGAAATGAAATAGTAAATAAAATTAATGTAAATATATAAAGATAAAACTATTTACAAATAAGGGATGATATGGTAGTAATATAAATTATGTATACATGCAAATCAACAAATGCCCGTCAACGGGTGTATAAACTAGTAATTATATATAAGAACATATAAAAATAATTTATAAAGTCTGATTTTTTTCAGGAAATCTTAAACAAGACTAAAATCTATAGCATCAAATAACTCTTTCATAGTATTAACATTATAGTACCTTTGACGCATAGGATCAAAGTCTACACATTCCAACATATGTGTTTGACCGTTAACGATGCAAAGCAGGGTATACATTCTGGTAATTGCTCACCTTGTAATAAATATGAATGAGTATAACGTGTATGCCCTATCATACACAGGGCTAGAACAACTTCTTCTCGACGAAGCGGCTTGCCAAGAGTTACGAATATATGTGTTAATACAACTTTAAAATCAGTATAACGTAATTTGGCATTATATATATGTGAGCAAAGCTGCTTTAGCAGCACTATCAGCTCTATCATTACCAAGTATTCATACATGGCTTGGAAGCCAGCAGAAAATAATAACATTATCAACTATAAGAGAATTGTACTTTTGTAAAAGTTGAAGCACAATTGGGTTATCATGTTTCATATTACCCAGGGCTTGAAGAGATGAAAGGGAATCAGAAAAGATTACACAATGGTCATCATCAGATTGCTAATTGCCTTAAGGTCAGCTGAAAATATAGAGGCCTTGTCAGGCAGGCGGCTCTTTATGCTGTGTTTGTGAAAAACAGCTGCTGCAGCTACCTTATCTCCATCCTTAGAACCATCTGTGTATATATGTTGAAAGTTACTGTATTTCGATCTAATTTCATTAAAGTTGCTATGAAAGACAGTAAGGTCTGTACTCGATTTGTTACTATTACAAAGATCTACAATAATTGTTGGTGTTTCCAAAGTCCACGGTGGAATTTGTGGTACTTTGTACTTGGCAATCAAATTTAGGTCGATTTCAGTGTCTCTTAATTTTGGTTTAATACGAAGACCAAATGGTCGAATGACCTTCGGTTTTCGATCAAAAAGTGGTTCATAACTAGGATTAAAACAGTATCGAAAGTTGGGTTTGAAGGGTTAGATTGTAATGAAGGGCTAATTTGTCCCGTTTGTGAGACGGTGATGTTTCAACACATAGACTTTCGGCTGGTGATGTACGGAAGGCTCCTAAGGCGAGTCGTAATCCTTGATTATGTATAGGATCGAGCATCTGCAAGTATGACTTGCGAGTCGATCCATATACTATTGAGCCGTAGTCCAGCTTGGATCTGATAATAGATCTATAACTTTGTAAAAGTACTTTACGATCCGCTCCCGAATTAGTGTTTGCAACAACTTTAAGTAATTTAAGAGCTTTAAGGCACTTGGCCTTCAAGTATTTAAGGTGTGGTATAAACGTTAGTTTACGGTCGAAAATAAGACCAAGGAATTTTGTCTCATCCACTACTGGTATTGGTGACCAATCCAGTGTTAGATGAGGGTCTTCATGATGTTTACGTAGTTGACAACAGTGCAATAAGTAGTTTTAGATTTAGAAAATTTAAAACCATTTTCATCAGACCAGGTCTGAAGTTTATTGAGACATTGTTGAAGTCGTCAACATATAGAGAGCAATCCACACCAGGATTGATGCATTTAACTATACTGTTAATTTTTATATTAAAAAGGGTGACATAGAGTATGCTGCCCTGTGGCACACCCATCTCGTGTTCATGAATGTCAGAGAGGGTTGAACCCATTCGGACACGAAACTGTCTTTCATCTAAGAAATTCTCTATAAAAATTGGTAATCGGTTAAAAATTGGTAATCGGCCTCCAAAGATCATTCATGATACCGTACTTCCATGTAGTATCATAAGCTTTCTCCAAGTAAAAAAATACAGCGACTAGATGTTTTGTCTTTACGAATGCTTCCCTAATAAATTATTCAAATCGAATGAGATCATCTGTTGTGCCTCGTTGGCGCCGGAATCCACTTTGATACTTTGTTATCAGTTTGTTGGAATCCAGGTACCAAACGAGTCTCTCATTAATCATTCGTTCCATGGTTTTACATATACAACTCGTTAAAGCAATAAGGCGTTTATTTTTTGGGTCCGTATGATCCTTTCCAGATTTGGGAACTGGAATAACGATTGCATCCCGCCAAAAATCGGGGAAATTTCCTGTCACCCAAACCTTATTAAATATATCAAGAAGTGTAGAGAGACGGATTTCAGGTAAATGTTTTAATAATTGATAATGGATATCATCAGGACCAGCTGATGTATCATGAGCCTTTTTAAGGGATTCTCGAAGTTCTTTGAGAGCGAACTGTTTATTGTATTTCTCCAAATGTTTTGACTTGAAATTCATCTTCTTCTGTTCTTTCAGTTTCTTATTTGTTTAGAAAATTTGGTTGACAATTTTTAGAAGAAGAGTTTTTAGAAAAAGCTTCTGTCGAAGTGTTTGTAATATCTTTGACAGATTTAATATCTTCATTATCAGTTTTAAGATGATTTACACAACTAGAATTACCTTTACCGTTTATTTTCCGGACCATGTCCCACGTCTTCTTAAGAGATGAGCGAGAGTTCAACCTAGAGACATAAGATCTCCAGGATTTCCTCTTGCTATCCTTAATTGTACGACGGGCTTTCGCGCGAAAAACTCTTAAAGCATCTAAATTATTTTGAGTTGGCCGCAAGTTAAAAGCATTCAATGCAGCTTTACGATCGCTGAGCGCCTTTTTGCAGTCATCATCGTACCATGGTTTGTATGGGCGTTTTGGATTTGCCTAGGTTTTTGGAATAGTTTGATCAGCTATATCATGAAGGGTTTTGGTAAAAAGAGTAGTTGCGTCTTCGACATCCTCTAAAACGGAAGGCTTTAATTGTTCCTCACAAAGAGATTGAAAGTTATCCCAATCAGCTTTGCGAAGTTGCCATCGTTGCGTTTTTTCGAGAAGTGGAGGGCCTATATTTTCAAGAAATAAGGGGAAGTGGTCACTTTCACAGAGGTCGTCACCAACACTCCACGAAAAATCCATCAAGAGCGTTTGATCGCATATTGTTAAATCAATGGAAGAATGAGAGCCTGTAGATGGATGTAAATAAGTATGTGATTTGTTATCCTTAAAAAGACATAAATTGTTTTTGGCTAAGAAATCCTCAACTTTCTTGCCTTTATCGTTTATATCTTTACAACCCCAAATGTAGTTGTGTGCATTAAAATCACCCAAGAGTATAAAAGGTGACGGTTATTGTGCAACTAGGTGATTTAGATCTTTAAGGTCTAGTGAAGAACTGGGCAGTAAATATAAGGAGCATATTGTTATTATAATAACTCTGTACATCGTAACACTGACCGCAACAGCTTGCAAACCAGTTTTCAACGCAACAGTTCTGTGAGGAATGTTTCGATTTACAAGAATCGAAACTCCTCCAGCAGCTTTATCACCTGTATCACAAATATAGTTATACAATGAATAGATTTTAAAAGATATCTTATCATTAGTCTTCAAGAAAGTTTCTTGAAGACAAAATGCAACAGGGTTGTGTCTATTTAAAAGTAAGCTGATTTCATCATAATTACATTTTAAACCTAGGCAGTTCCATTGAATGACCTTATTTGAGTTTGATGTCACTAAGGCGGGAAGTACGGCGGGTTTACGGCCTTTGGGGTTTGGAGACTTTGGGGACTTCGGGAATTCCAGATGTGCTGGATCATCAACCTCCATCTCCAAGTCTCCAAATCTGTTGTGCAGTACAATCGGATCATCAGATCCTTTTGACTGCTTCCCTTACCCGGGAGTTTCTTTTTTCTTGCTGTCACGTCCGTGGCAGCAGTTCTGCTTGATGACGAAGCTCGTCGGATTTGACGAACCTTTGGAAGAGTACACAAGAGTCCGTCGATTTCTAAATAGATGAAGTAGATGTAGTAGATGTAGGAGTTGTTGAGGATATAATTGAAGGAGTTTTAGGATTGGAAGCCACAAGAGGTTTGGGAGCCACAGGAGGCTTATTTAACAGGACCACAGTTTGTGAGGCTGAAGATGTTTTAGAGCAATTCTGAACAGAGAGTGGAATAGTAGTAAACTTGTCGGAGTCTATTGACCAGGTCAACACGGTCTGTGCCGCGATTGACCTGGTAGCTGGTTTCTCAACCCTACTCGCATCGGCATATGATTTGCCAGATGGAGTGGGCGGAGTAAGGCTCTCAACAAGTTTTCTAGCTTCAGGAAAATAAATGTTCTTTTCAATCTTAACCTTCTGTATTTACCTCTCGTGCTTCCACTTCGGACAATCCCTAGAGAAAGCCCCGTGGGTCCCCTTGCAGTTAAAGCAAGAGGCTGGATTTTTTCAATTCGCGAAGTCGCTATGATCCTCCTGGCCGCAAAGGGCACAGACAGGAGCAGCTCGCTTGCATCTTTCTCTATGGTGACCAAAGAGTTGACAGTTAAAACATCGAAGAGGGTTTGGAATAAAGGGGTCAACTGGTAGAATGATATATCCAGTCTTGATGGTCTTTGGCAGATTTGGTGTGCTGAAAGTAAGCACAAAAGTATTGGTAGGAGTGGGTTTGCCACCCCGCCTCGTACTGATGCGCGTTACCTCAGTCACACCTTGAGACTTAAGATTGCGAGTCATTTCTTCTAGTGTGCAGTGCTCCAGTTCCCTGGAGCGTACTATACCCTTTGAAGAATTGAGAGAAATGTGAGGAATAACCTCAACACAGATGTTTACGAAAGTGCATTTTGGCCTGTATCTGACAAGGAACTTGTGTGGTATTTGAAGAAATATTTTTTGAACAAATTTGAGAATTAACATTTGACAAAGTTGAATTATCTTAACTACACTGTAAAATAAAACAAACAAATGTTGATCCTTAACCCTCAACCCCCACTGGCTTCAGTTTTTATAGCATAATTGGACTTTTATTTTCATTTTTCAAATTGATGTATAGGCCCGGGCCTATGTGGCCTAATAGTAGCTACGCCGATGAAATACTTTATAAAAATGGTACTAGTATCTCCCTTGCTGGACGTTCAGCATATAAACTATAGTTCTACGACTGGTTGGCCCGGTGTCAGTATAATGTGACTGGGTGGGGTAATATGTGTGTGGTATTCCAGTGAGGCAGCATTATACAGATTAGCGTTGAGCTCACTGCTACAAGTAAACACCATTGTGATATGATTTGAAGACGGTGGCCACCGTTATGTTAATGTAACCCAGGGATCGCAGGTTCAGTTCCAGCCAGGACCGATTTGGGTTAAGTACCGAAATATTTGAAACTATTTTCCACCTAACCAGATTTTCGGATGAGACTTACAATCGAGGTCCCCACATAAAATCAATTGCGCCTATGCCTTTAGAAGGTCCTATCGGTTAAATGGTGGAGGGAAAATAAACCCTAAAACTACACACAAACACATGACTGATAGGTTGTTGATGTAAAACCCCATAAGTCAATAAGGGTAAATTGGTGTTAATAGGGAATATAAAACTGAAAGAAACATAAAATCGTGCGTCCATACACAAATCTTTTAATATAACAATTGTATTATGTAGATTTTTTCTCCATTATTGTAATACGAGTTCAAAAGATTATATAATGTACATTAACTTAGGTATTTTTGCCTGTTAAAACTATGTTAAACATTTCTATAACGCAATGCTTATTTTGTTTTGTTTTTTGTTAGTTATGTTGTTTTCTTGTTCTATTTCAAATTTAGTCTTTTAACAATGATTATGATCAAATTAAAATAATGTCATTAGGTTTTTATTTACAGCAGATTATCGATGAGTATCTACAGTGAGTACAGAGAAGGAAAATTAATATAAATATCACAATGTGTTAAAATATCACAGAAAAAATTCATCAAAATAATTAAACAATAAATATATATATTTTAATTGGTTGCCGGGCCGATTTTTCTCCAGAATGCAGGACTGTTCTCAACATCAACATCGCCGATTTTGATGATGCTCTGGAATTTCGCAACTTTCCTCTGAGAAGGCCATGGGTTAAGAATATGAAGGACATCGTCATTTGGCTCTGTTTTAAACTACAAACAGAATATAATTGTATCAACATATTATCGAATAAAAAGTACAATATCATACATCTATGCATTTTATAACTTACTGTTTTATCTACAAATACAAAATATCCACATTAACTTTACAACTTGTACAGTCATCTACAAATTACAGATACAATAAACCATCTACACAATTTTACAACTTACATCAGATACAAATACTGGTACAATATATCTACTCCATGTTACAACTTATATTGTCATATACAAATACAACATAAACATTTATCTATTCTATGTTACAGCTTATATTGTCATATACAAATACAACAGATCTACTCCATGTTACAAATTATATTGCCATATACAAATACAATAGATCTAATATGGGTTACAACTTATATTGCCATATACAAATACAATAGATCTAATATGGGTTACAACTTATATTGTCATATACAATAGATATATTCAATATTACAACTTATATTATCATATACAAATACAACATATCTACTCAATATTACAACAATAGATATATGCAATGTTACAACTTATTTTGTCATATATAAATACATTAGGTATATTCAATATTACAACATATATTGTCATATACAAATACAACATATCTACTCAATGTTACAACTTATATTGTCATATACAAATACAATAGATATATGCAATGTTACAACTTATTTTGTCATATACAAATACATTAGATATATTCAGTATTACAACTTATATTGTCATATACAAATACAACATATCTACTCAATGTTACAACTTATATTGTCATATACAAATACAATATATATATGCAATGTTACAACTTATTTTGTCATATACAAATACATTAGATATATTCAATATTACAACTTATATTGTCATATACAAATACAACATATCTACTCAATGTTACAACTTATATTGTCATATACAAATACAATAGATATATGCAATGTTACAACTTATTTTGTCATATATAAATACATTAGATATATTCAATATTACAACTTATATTGTCATATACAAATACAACATATCTACTCAAAGTTACAACTTATATTGTCATATACAAATACAATAGACATATGCAATGTTACAACTTATTTTGTCATATATAAATACATTAGATATATTCAATATTACAACTTATATTGTCATATACAAATACAATAGATATATGCAATGTTACAACTTATTTTGTCATATACAAATACATTAGATATATTCAATATTACAACTTATATTGTCATATACAAATACAACATATCTACTCAATGTTACAACTTATATTGTCATATACAAATACAATAGATATATGCAATGTTACAACTTATTTTGTCATATACAAATAAAACATATATGTTACAACTTATATTGTCATATACAAACACAATAGATCTACTCCATGTTACAACATATATTGTCATATATAAATACAATAGATATATGCAATGTTACAACTTATATTATCATATACAAATACAACATATCTACTCAATGTTACAACTTATATTGTCATATATAAATACAATAGATATATTCAATATTACAACTTATATTATCATATACAAATACAACATATCTACTCAATGTTACAACTTATATTGTCATATACAAATACAATAGAAATATGCAATGTTACAACTTATTTTGTCATATACAAATACATTAGATATATTCAATATTACAACTTATATTGTCATATACAAATACAACATATCTACTCAATGTTACAAATTATATCGTCATATACAAATACAATAGATATATATGCAATGTTACAACTTATATTGTCATATACAAATAAAACATATATGTTACAACTTATATTGTCATATACAAACACAATAGATCTACTCCATGTTACAACCTATATTGTCATAAACACATACAATATATATATGCAATATTACAACTTATATTGTCATATACAAATGCAACAAATCTACACCATGTTACAACTTATATTGTCATATATAAATACAACAATTCTACTCCATGTTACAACTTATATTGTCATATATAAATACAACAGATCTCCTCAATGTCACACCTTATATTGACATATACAATTACAATAGATCTACTCCATGTTACAACTTATATTGTCATATACAAATACAACAAATCTACTCCATGTTACAACTTATATTGTCATATTTAAATACAACAGGTCTATGTTACAACTTATATTGTCATATACAAATACAACAAATCTACTCTATGTTACAACTTATATTGTCATATATAAATACAACAGATCTACTCCATGTTACAACTTATATTGTCATATACAAATACAACAATTCTTCTCCATGTTACAATCTATATTGTCATATATAAATACAACATATCTACTCCATGTTACAACCTATATTGTCATATATAAATACAACAGATCTACTCCATGTTACAACTTATATTGTCAAATACAAATACAACATATCTACCCCATGATACAGCTTATATTGGCGTATACAAATACAACATATCTACTCCATGTTACGGCTTATATTGTCGTATACAAATACAACATAATTTTTATCCACTCCATGTTACAGATTATATTGTGATATACAAATACACCATATCTACTCCATGTTACAACCTATATTGTCATAAACACATACAATATATATATGCAATATTACAACTTATATTGTCATATACAAATGCAACAAATCTACTCCATGTTACAACTTATATTGTCATATATAAATACAACAATTCTACTCCATGTTACAACTTATATTGTCATATATAAATACAACAGATCTCCTCAATGTCACACCTTATATTGACATATACAATTACAATAGATCTACTCCATGTTACAACTTATATTGTCATATACAAATACAACAAATCTACTCCATGTTACAACTTATATTGTCATATTTAAATACAACAGGTCTATGTTACAACTTATATTGTCATATACAAATACAACAAATCTACTCTATGTTACAACTTATATTGTCATATATAAATACAACAGATCTACTCCATGTTACAACTTATATTGTCATATACAAATACAACAATTCTACTCCATGTTACAATCTATATTGTCATATATAAATACAACATATCTACTCCATGTTACAACCTATATTGTCATATATAAATACAACATATCTACTCCATGTTACAACTTATATTGTCAAATACAAATACAACATATCTACCCCATGATACAGCTTATATTGGCGTATACAAATACAACATATCTACTCCATGTTACGGCTTATATTGTCGTATACAAATACAACATAATTTTTATCCACTCCATGTTACAGATTATATTGTGATATACAAATACACCATATCTACTCCATGTTACAACTTATATTGTCATATACAAATAAAACACATCTACTCCATGTTACAACTTATATTGTGATATACAAATACAAAATATCTACACAATGTTACAACTTATATTGTCATATACAAATACAACACATCTACTCCATGTTACAACTTATATTGTGATATACAAATACAAAATATCTACACAATGTTACAACTTATATTGTCATATTTACAAATACAACATATCTACTTAATGTTACAACTTATATTGTCATCTATAAATGCAATATATCTACTGTTGCACACTTTTACAACTGATTTTGTTATCTACAGAAAACACTAGATTGTTTCACGAAGCACTTGTGTAGCCTACCGTTATTTCAGCCAGTTACGAGCTTGGTTAGATGGCAGGTTACAATTTATAAAAGGGACATAACTCTGCGAAGACGAACGTCAGAGTTATTGGGCATCTGTAACAACAATCCTTGAGGTAAGATGAAGATGTGTGTAAAGTTTTATTTCAAATACATTTCAAGTTATGGCCAAGGATAAGTTGCAGGTTAAAGTTTGACGGACGATGACGACAGACGACACAATACTATTCACTTAAAGGGACACTGTCTGTAAGTAAGCAGATATTGAGCATAACCAAATAACTGTCTGACTTTTATTCAGTGAAATGTATACATGAAAACATGAGTATAGAAGAAGTCTGTGAGTTTGAAAAAAAGCTATAATTATTATTTGTTAATAACGTGGGACCCACATTATTTACCCTTTCTGCTGATCACGTGACTTCCATAGCGCATTAGGCTTGCTCAGTTAGGAGCGACGCTCACTATTAGTTTGGGCTGCGAGTTCAAAATCACGAAGCGGTACTTCTTTTTTTTGGAATCGCAATTGAATTCCGTCAAACAATCTTGCTTTTAATTTAATAGAAAATATTAAATAATGTTGTGTATTATGTTAGTGTGTAATGTTTTTGAACGTAATTAATGTGTGTTTTATAAGCTAAAAGTTAAGGACATTGTCCCTTTAATTTTACAACTTATATTGTCGATGACAAGCAAGTAATATCACTTATAAACCTCCCCGAGTTCTTCGAATTTCAATGACCCGAATAACCTAAAAGCAATTCCAAACTTCCTTTTGATATTCATCAAATTGTCATTTACTCACTCTGCAAGGAGATGGGTATCTTGTGTATTCTACATCGTTTCCATTTAGAAACTTCGGCATGTAATCCTCTTCAGATGGTCCTGAGGTTGGAGAGTCCTGTTGTTCCATTTCGCACTCTTCAGATGGTCCTGCGGTTTCTTCAGATGGTCCTGCGGTTGGAGAGTCATGTTGTTTCATTTCGCACTCTTCAGAGGGTCCTGCGATTGGAGATTCCTGTTGTTCCATTTCGCACTCTTCAGACATCGCAGATTGTTGTTCCCTCATTGGCACGTATGGAGTTGGTACCCGTGGTGCCTTGTATGTAACTGAAAGACCAAAGTGTGGCGTTGGAGATCGGTAATGATCCACCGGACTCTTTTCCTGTTCTGACCGAGGCACGTATGGTGTTTGTACTCGTGGTGTCTTGTATGTAACTGAACAACCAAAGTGTGGCATTGGTGATCGATATTGTTTCACCTGATCCTGGTCCTGTTTATACCATAGTAACTGTTGTGGTTTTGGTACCTTGTCCAACAATGGAAGGTTATTCTTCAGCGGGGGTAATCGATTATGTTCCATGGGGTTCTGTTTCGGTTTTGGCCAAGTTACAAAAGGCGTTGCTTTTCGCGTCACTTCATTCGATTTCGGAAGGTAATATTCCGGCATCATTCGATAACCCAGTACAGTATGATCTCCGCCATCTTCCATGTAGAAGGCTACCTCTGCATCACATAGCTCATCGTCTATGAGCTCTGTTCCCATGAACGGATCTATGGGAATTCGCTTGGAAGTTGGCTTAACAGACCATGTTTGCTTATTTTTCTTAAGCGTGAACTTCAGTGGTATTCTCTTTGGTGTCACTGGAGACCCCACCTTTGTTTTCTTAGCCTCGAGTGTATTTTCTGTGGGATCATCATCATACTTCCTTTTCATTTTTCCTGTATTATTTTCATCATCTATGTATTGCATGTTGGTGTCGTCAATCTTGGCAATACCTGAAGTACCTAGGACATCACTAAACAGAACTTTCTTAGTTTTGCCAGATCTGCTTGGATTGTCGTCACTGAAATTAGGTTTCTTATTGTTGAAGGGGGATCCACTTGATATGTCGTCATTGAACATAACTTTCTTTTTGCCTGATCCACTTGATGTGTCATCACCAATGTCGTCACCGAACATAACATTATTCTTATTGCCAGATCCACTTGGTGTGTCGTCACTGAACATAACTTTCTTCTTTTTGCCAGATCCACTTGGTGTGTCATCACTGAACATAACTTTCTTCTTTTTGCCAGATCCACTTGGTGTGTCATCACTGAACATAACATTCTTCTTTTTGACAAATCTACTTGGTGCGTCGTCACTGAACACAGCTTTCTTCTTTTTGCCAGATCCATTTGATGTGTCATCGCCAATGTCGTCACCGATCATAACTTTCTTCTTTTTGCCAGATCCATTTGGTGTGTTGTCACTGAACATAACTTTCTTCTTTTCACCAGATCCACTTGGTAAGTCATCACCAATGTCGTCACCAAACATAACTTTCTTCTTTTTGCCAGATCCACTTGGTGTGTCATCACTGAACAGAACTTTCTTCTTTTTGCCAGATCCACTTGGTGTGTCATCACTGAACATAACATTCTTCTTTTTGACAAATCTACTTGGTGCGTCGTCACTGAACACAACTTTCTTCTTTTTGCCAGATCCATTCGATGTGTCATCGCCAATGTCGTCACCGAACATAACTTTCTTCTTTTTGCCAGATCCACTTGATGTGTCGTCACTGAACGTAACTTTCTTCTTTTCGCCAGATCCACTTGGTGTGTCATCACTGAACATATCTTTCTTCTTTTCGCCAGATCCACTTGGTATGTCATCACCAATGTCGGCACCGAATATAACTTTCTTCTTTTTGCCAGATACACTTGGTGTGTCATCACCAATGTCGTCACCGAACATAACTTTCTTCTTTTCACCAGATCCACTTGGTGTGTCATCACCAATGTCGTCACCGAACATAACTTTCTTCTTTTTGCCAGATCCACTTGGTGTGTCATCACTGAACACAATTTTCTTCTTTTTGCCAGATCCACTTGATGTGTCATCACCAATGTCGTCACCGAACATAACTTTATTCTTTTTGCCAGATCCACTTGGTGTGTCGTCACTGAACACAACTTTCTTCTTTTTGCCAGATCCACTTGATGTGTCATCACCAATGTCGTCACCGAACATAACTTTCTTCTTTTTGCCAGATCCTCTTGGTGTGTCATTACTGAACAATACATTCTTCTTTTTGACAAATCTACTTGGTGCGTCGTCACTGAACACAACTTTCTTCTGTTTGCCAGATCCATTTGATGTGTCATCGCCAATGTCGTCACCGAACATAACTTTCTTCTTTTTGCCAGATACACTTGGTGTGTCATCACCAGTGTCGTCACCGAACATAACTTTCTTCTTTTCAACAGATCCACTTGGTGTATCATCACTGAACACAATTTTCTTCTTTTTGCCAGATCCACTTGATGTGTCATCACCAATGTCGTCACCGAACATAACTTTATTCTTTTTGCCAGATCCACTTGGTGTGTCGTCACTGAACATAACTTTCTTCTTTTTGACATATTTGCTTGGTGCGTCGTCACTGAACACAACTTTCTTCTTTTTGCCAAATCCACTTGATGTGTCATCACCAATGTCGTCACCGAACATAACTTTCTTCTTTTTGCCAGATCCACTTGGTGTGTCATCACTGAACATGACTTTCTTCTTTTTGCCAGATCCACTTGATGTGTCATCACCAATGTCATCACCGAACATAACTTTGTTCTTTTTGCCAGATACACTTGGTGTGTCGTCACTGAACATAACTGTCTTCTTTTCGCCAGATCCACTTGGTGTGTCGTCACCGAACATAACTTTCTTTTTTTTACCAGATACACTTGGTGTGTCATTAGTGAACACAACTTTCTTCTTTTCGCCAGATCCACTTGGTTTGTCGTCACCAATGTCGTCACCGAACATAAATTTCTTTTTTTTGCCAGGTCCACTTGGTATGTCATCACCAATGTCGGCACCAAACATAACATTCTTCTTTTTGCCAGATCCACTTGGTATGTCATCACCAATGTCATCACCAAACATAATTTCCTTCTTTTTGCCAGATCCACTTGGTGTGTCATCATAAATGTCATCACTGAACATAACTTTCTTTTTTTTGTCTGATCCACTTGTAGTGTCTTCACTGAACATAACTATTTTCTTTTTGCCAGATCCGCCTGGTGTGTCATCACTGAACATAACTTTCTTCTTTGCGCAAGATCCACTTGATGTATCGTCACCGATGTCATCACCAAACATAACCTTTTTAGCTTTGTGTGATCCACTTGGTTTCTCAGATCCGCTTGGTATGTCGTCACTGAACATAACTCTTTTAGCTTTACTGGATCCACTTCGTATGTCTTCACCGAACATAACCATTTTGGCATTACTGGATTCACTTGGTATGTTGTCACCAAACATAACCTTTTTAGCTTTGTGTGATCCACTCGGTTTCTCAAATATGCTTGGTATGTCGTCACTGAACATGACCCTTTTAGCTTTACTGGATCCACTTCGTATGTCATCACTGAACATAACCTTTTTGACTTTACTGGATCCACTTGGTATGTCGTCACTGAACATAACCTTTGTGGCTTTACTGGATCCGCTTGATATGTCTTCACCGAACACAACATTTCTGGCATTAATGGATTCACTTGGTATGTTGTCACTGAACATAACCTTTTTGGCTTTATTGGATCCGCTTGGTATGTCTTCACCGAGCACAACATTTTTGGCATTACTGGATCCGCTTGGTATGTCGTCACCGAACATTACCTTTCTGGCTTTCCTGGATCGGCTTGGTATGTCGTCACCGAACATAACATTTTTGGCTTGACTGGATCCACTTGGTATGTCATCACTGAACATAACTTTCTTCTTTTTGCCAGATCCAATTGGTGCATCATCATCAATGTCGTCACTGAACATAACATTTTTAACTTTACTGGATCCACTTGGTATGTCGTCACCAAACGTTACTTTTTTAGCTTTACTGGATCCATTTGGTATGTCGTCACCAAACATAGATTTTTTAGTTTTACTGGATCCGCTTGGTATGTCATCACCGAACGTAACTTTTTTGGCATTACTGGATCCGCATGGTATGTCGTCACTGAACATAATTTTTTTGGCTTTACTGGATCCGCTTGGTATGTCTTCACCGAACGTAACTTTTTTGGCTTTACTGGATCCGCTTGGTATGTCATCACTGAACATAACATTTTTGGCATTACTGGATCCGCTTGATATGTCGTCACTGAACATAACCTTTTTGGCATTACTGGATCCACGTGGTATGTCGTCGCTGAACATAACATGTTTGGCTTTACTAGATCCGCTTAGTATGTCTTCACCAAACATAACTTTTTTGGCATTACTGGATCCGCTTGGTATGTCGTCACTGAACATAACTTTTTTGGCCTTACAGGATCTACATGGTATGTCGTCGCTGAACATAACGTTTTTGGCATTGCCGGATCCACATGGCATGTTGTCATTAAACACACTTTTCTTGGCTTTATCGGATCCTCCTACTTGATCGTCAAGGGACTTATATTTTTCAGCAATGTCAGACTCAGTTGGCATAAGTACGTCATCACTGGAAACATCCTTCTGGCTATTTCTAGACTGTACTGGCACATCACTGAATACAACCACGTTAGTCTTATTTGATCCAGATTTTTTTGACACTTTTGCTGTTGCCTGTTTTGTGTTTTGCATCTTCTTACCTTTTTTAAACGAAACTCGACTCGCATTTGCAGATTTATCAGTTTCGACTCTGTTTTGTGTAGCTTTCTGCTTTTTGGGAATCTCGGGAAGATCAAATGCAGAGATGTCATCGGCATTTCTTTTTGTTCCCGACACTCCTGCCATCGGAGTGTTGTCAGCTTCACCTTTAAGGAATGGGTTTGCAAATTCTTCGGAAATTTTCTTTTTCCTTCTCCTTCTTGATTTGCCTGTCGGTGAACTGTTGCTTGGTACATTGTCGTTCTTTTCACCGACATCCCGCACTTCATGCGATGAATGTTGTTCTGAGTTACTGATCGGTTTTGAGGACTCTCGGCGTGTTCTTTCATCTCTGGACGGATCAGTGGATGCTTGACGCTTTAACTTTTTTCGAACTGTGAAATACACAATTTATTTCATTTGCTTTTACATTTATTTTCTTTTAAAAATTCTGTTTAATAACAAAAAGACACTGTGCAGAAAATCTTAAACAAATTTATTATAGACTTTATAAAACCCGTTAGTAAATTATTTAATAATGTGTGCTTGTTGTAAAATGGACTAAGATGTAATAATGACCTACTGTTTGGGGCGCATGTTTCTGCACATGGTTTTCAGTATTTACAAGAACTGTACAATACATGTACTTACATAAGATATGTAACAAAGAAGCTGGAACTTTAAGTGGTAAATAAAAACACCTTAAAAATTGGTCTGACAAAATGTCAGCCACGACAATAATAGCTTGAGGTACATTGGAAATACTATCAACCACAGACAATGTGTATCTAGATAGTGATTTACCGATTAGACGGTTGTAACCGATCATCAGTTACTTAGGCATTCGATTATGATGATCGATTATGAAAGTCTACAATTGATCATATGTAATATGTAAAAATGCATTTTACTAAATGTTGATATGCTTATCCAGGAGGCAACCCTTGGGATATACACAGTACAAATTATATATCTAATAAATACTGATAAAGGTGATCCTTTGGGAGCAACAAACACAATTAAGAGAATAAAGCAGCAGACTCGGTTTTATTGAGTCTGTTCGTGAGAATTAATGAAAGAAGCAACACCTCTCACGCCCACTAGCACCGGCTTAAGCGGTATTCTGCTTCAAAGCCACCTATATTGGGGAAGCAAACAAAGGGCAATAATTCTGTAATAAAAAAATAGGCAATCAAGAATGTCTGATATAAATGGACATAAGGTCATCAGATGTTATACATAAATGAAATTTCGGAAAAAAACACATTCAAAACTGTTTGAGAAACGCAAATAATAAGAATGTTTTACGTGACGGGACAGGATGTGACGTTCAGGGCTTTTTTTCACTATTTTAGTGGGGCCGAAATTCGGCCTCTTCCCAGTTGCAAAAAACTCTATTTTTCCCCAATTCTGGGGTAAAAAATTCCCAAGATTAAAAGTTTTTTTTAATAAAAGTGATCGACTTTACAAATTTTGTATGTTAAAATAAATAAATTCTGAAACCTGATTGATATTAAACATAAAATATACATTTTATAAAAAAAAAATCCTTAAAAACATTTACATAAACAGTGAAAATCACGCTCTTTTTTCCCCAATTTGGACAGTCTCGCACTTCTTTTACCCAAAATCAGCAGGCCCAGGTATTTTCCCAATGTTATTGAAAAAAGCCCTGACGTTGAGGACAGCATGATTCTGATATAGCTATAGGGTATAACAAGAAATGTCACTGTATGTGATAAATGCCCACAAAGTGGTTTTGACCTTTGACCTCTAATTGTGACCTTGACCTTGGAGCCACGGACCTGGATTATTTGAAAATCCATCCATGAATGTCAAAGTTATTAACCGGACACGAAAGCACGTCTGCTTGACCTGTGACCTCTAAGTGTGACATTGACCTTGGAGAAATGCGCGCGACATGTCGTCTTGTTGTGATGATCACTTGTGCCAAGTTATTTGAAAATTCGTCCAGGAATGCCAGAGTTATTGGCCGGACACGATTCTACGGACGGAATGACGGGCTGACCGACTACTATAATGCCGGCATAATATATATATGTATTTTTTTTACAAAACACAATCGGAAAATAAACCTTTAAAACATATAATGTGTAACATGTCCTTGCAAGTAAACATGTATTTTAAAGGGACGCACGGCAATCTTGATTTTTTAAAAATTCATGGCGTCCCGTTAGTTTTTCTATATAACTTACATTTGTAGAATCATTAATATTAATTATAAGAACAGCATAAAGTACATTTTTTTTGCATAGTATTGACTGTTGACAATAGAACACCAATTATTTAAACCTATGGTAAAATAAGACGAAACAAATAAAACTCAAATTGTGTTTAATTATATGCAAGCAGGTTTAAAGTCAAAATGATGCTGGATAAATAAACCGAGATGTCAATTTGAATGCATGGAAAATCATTCAAGATTGACGTGTGCCCCTTTAATATAGTTCAGTATCATAATTTATTTATAACTACAATTCATATTTTTGGACTTTTTCCAATTAAGAGGTTCGCGATGCAAATTTCCCCGTTTTCCCATTTGTAAAAACATTGCTCCCTTTTCCAAATGACCCATAATGAAAACTAAATGACTGCTTAGAGGATGACTTAATCATTATTAAATTGAATCATTTATTTAAAGGGACACTGTCCGTAAGTAAGCAGAAATTGAGCATAACAAAATAACTGGCTGACTTTTATTCAGTGAAATGTATACATGAAAACATGAGGATAGACCCTAAGAAGTATGAAGGAATACATTCGTGAGTTTGAAAAAAAAAAAGTTTTAATTATTATATGTAAATAAAGTGGGACCCACAATATTTACCTTTTCTGCGATCACGTGACTTCCATTAGCGCATTAGGTTTTCACCACAGTATGTTTTGCGAAATATGTATAGCCCGCTTAGCTCAGTCGGGAGCGTTGTCGACCACTTTACGCTCACGCACACTATTATTACGGCGAGTGTAATTTTAGTTTGGGCTGCGAGTTCAAACGCACAAAGCGGATTTACTTTTTTTTGTACCGCGATTGAATTCCATTAAACAATCTTGCTTTTAATTAGTAAATATTCAATAATGCATAGTGTGTAATGTTTGCGAACATAATTATTGGTGTTTTATCAGCTAAAAGTTACGGACACTGTCCCTTTAAATAATGCAAAAACGTTAATAGTTAGACTCGTACCTGGTGGCGTGCCAGAGTCAGATCTCCCGTTGTTTCCCACCTCATCTGCTGAGAACGTGGAGGTTGTTTGATCACGGGGTCCTGGTTGAATACCATCACTGTCACGAACGATGTCCTTAGCATTTGAGTTGAGGTCATTCGTCGGGTTAAGGCCCAACTGGAATATGGACAATATCATATTTTTTTATAAATATCTATGAGAAATTCCAATTATGAAATTTTAAAATCTACGAAACAATTAGAAAATTTTAAAATCTACGAGAAATTTCAAAATTTCAATTATGAAATTTTATTATCTACAGGTATTGGAACAAGTTTGCGGGGTACCAACACAAAAAGGTTATACGGCGCCAAAAGGAATGAACATTCCAGGACCACTCTTTATTTACATGGAGATAAAAATATACAGAATGGGTCTAAAACCTTCTCACCTGAAGGACTTCAGAGTTTTATGCATTTTTCTACCAGTATCATCCTTTTAATCCATAATCTAACTAGTAACTAGAAGCATGTTCCATGGAACACTTGTGTCACCTGCCATGTGCTTATTTCGGCAAGGACAATCAAGCTTTGAAGTTTTAAGACAGGGGGTGCAATCCTTCATGAATTATGGAGCAGATTTGTTTTAAATTGTTAAAGTTTATGAAAAAGGGCATAACTCTGCATTGGACCACTGATAAGGAAGAACTGTAGTAAGTTGCATAATTATTGGTCAATATTTTACCAAGTTAAGAGCTAGGTTAGGTTGCAGGTTAATGTTTTATGAAACGGGGCATAACTCGGTTGAAATGAAAGTCAAGAGTTAGTGGACATGTCAATGGCATTGAATAATCGATAAAGAAGAACTGTATGAATCTTTTTTTTTAACCATAGAAACCATTTAACAAGCAATATATTTGATCTTGGTTATTGCCTTACATGTATGTCACGTTTACTAACCTGTTCAAATTTGAAGCCAGCAGCCTGCGTCTCTAAGACTAAAATTGTGGATAGAAAGAAAGAAATAGAGTAAGAGAAAGAGAAAGAAAGCAGGAAATAGTGATATCATTGGGTTTTCCATGGAAACATAGAGACGGCTGGAAAATGCTATTTTTAAACTTTGATAAGCACCAACGATCTGTGAATGCTTCCATTTTGAGGTTCTATTGTTACAGTAATGAGCTGCTATGCTTTAAAGTTTTATGTTAAAACTAGAAATGTGTCTGTGGACACGAATGCCCCTGCTGTATTAGTGTAAGCTATCAGCTGGAATAAGGCCAAAAGTCATTGGACCGTACAGCGCGACAATATGTGCAACTAGACTTCATACTGATACCTCCTGCCAAGTATCACCAAAATCATTTGAGAAGTGAAGGCGGAATAGTGGTACTGATACTTCCTACCAAGTTTCATTAAAAAAGACAAATGTAGGATGAGCTGAGCAGACACGCTTTACATTTGCAACTGTTTAGAGTCATGCAAATGCTCTGAAAATCATTCAACCGAAAGGTCCTGACAATGTGCACTACTAGACATCATATTTGCTGATACTTCCTACCAAGTGTCATGAAAATTGAATAAAAACTGAAAGAAAAGTTGAGCTGGAAAGAAAAGCGGGACGGACTTACAGACATACGGATGGACAAGGCAGCAACTGATATTTCGGGGAATATAAAAACATACCAAGAACAGTTCTATGTTCAATGTGCAAGACTCATAAAGAAGTATGAGATTTGTGTAGACGATGTTGGCATCTGATTTTAGTTACACAATACCTAACATAACAAAACAAAAGAAAATCGGTAGAGCCGATGGATGCTCCCCGAAATGTATCCTCAACTTATCATATGGCCTTGTATCACCCAGCAGTTTTCAATTTGCAGTCCCATAAGTAGTTGTGAAGTTATGCTCCGGACAAGAATTCCAAGTATAAAATTACAAAGGGCAATTACTCTAATTTGAAGGAAGACAGAGTTATGGTTCTTATACTCTGCATTTCCTCTCATTGCCTTCTATCATTGTGTGAAGTTTCATTGCAGTCCCTTCTGTAGTTTTTTAGTTATGCTCCGGACAAAAATTCTAAGTATAAAATTACAAAGGGCAATATCTATAATTTGAATGAGACAGAGTTACGGTTCTTGTACTCTGCACTCCCCCTCATTGCCCTCTATCATTGTGTGAAGTTTCATTGCAGTTCCATCAGTAGTTTTAAAGTTATACTAAGGACAAAAATTCTAAGTATAAACTGAAAAAGGGCAATATTTCTAATTTGAACGATGATAGAGTTACGGTTCTTGCACTCTGCACTTTTACTCATTGTCCTCTATCATTGTGTGAAGTTTCATCGCAGTCCCATCGGTAGTTTTGAAGTTGCGCTCCGGACAAAAATTCTAAGTATAAAATTACAAAGGGCAATAACTTTAATTTGAATGATGACAGAGTTACGGTTCTTCCACTCCGCACTTCCTCTCATTGCTCTCTATAATTGTGTGACGTTTCATTGCAGCCCATCAGTAGTTTTGTAGTTATCTTTCGGACAAACATTCTAAGTATAACATTACAAAGGGCAATAACTCTGATTCGAATGATGACAGAGTTCTTGAACTCTGCACTTTCTCTCATTGCCCTCTATCATTCAGTGAAGTATCATGCAATTTGCAGCAGTAGTTTTTTTATTTATGCTCCGGACAAAAATTCTAAGTATAAAATGACAAAGGCAATAACTCTAAATTGAATGAGGACAGAGTTACGGTTCTTGCCCTCTGCACTTCCTCTCATTGCCCTCTATCATTATGTGAAATTGCATTGCAGTCACATCAGTAGTTTTGAAGTTATGCACCGGACAAAAGTGGGACGGACGGAAGGACGTAAGGACGGACAAAGCGGCGACTATATGCTCACATTTTCGGGAGCATTACAAAAGTCTGATATACCGGTACCACCTTTAACAAAAGCATTGCATGTTAAACATTTTTCAGACGGATGGACGACGATGATAACACTATAATTTTATGCCACATCCACTTTTACGAGTAGAGCCATCTTCCAAATATAGCCATGTCAACAAAATAAAAGAAGTTTGGAAGAAGAACAATTTGAACTGAATATACCTTTGCTGGTCCCAGTAGTAGGAAACGGCATGAAAAACATCGCCACAGCAATGATGCCCACAGGCATGTGGGTTGTGGGGAATGGTAAATCTACAAAAAAACAAAACAAACAATAAGTAGACAAACTAGTTTTTCCAGAATAAGCCTTTTCATTTCGTCACCACCATTTCTGTTATATTATACATGGAAAGAACAGTGTACACATGATGTATGCTTCCAAAAGGCTCAACGGTGGGTGCGTTCAAGTACTTTGAATATACAAATGTGTATACAAATATTCCCAATACAAGCTTAGAAAGTAAAGGTGACCTTCTATATTCAACGTTATTGAAAACAAACTACTGACACCCCATTTACTTTCAGAGTAAATATTCGCTCATATCCGACGTGTTGAAAAGTCATATTGGGTGTGTAGTGTACCCGAAACTACTCTTTTATTTTCAGCAAAGACTTCACATATCTGAATAAGATATGTGTCTTAAGCAAGACATTTGTTCTGCGTCTCAAAAGTACAAAGTTACAAGATTATGGAGTAGAAAATCGATAAATCGTCCTGCCGGGTAGCAATAACATGAACAGTTGGACGCAGACTTCTAGAAGAACCAGACTCAATGCACAAATATCACATGTATAATAAAATGAAATGAAATCACGTTTATTTGAAAAGTGTAATTTATAGTGAAGCATTGTTTAGAAATTGATTTACGATCAAAATGGTCGTAAGTTGTTTCAAAAAAAGGGGCCCGGTCACTATCTCGGCCTATCTGAAGTAACTATGATCTATTATTGGTAAAATGTAAACTTGCACTTTAATGAATGTTAAAAAACAAAAATAAACATGATTATCCTAGAGACAACACTTATACAAATGAACGAATACACAAATAAACACGTCTATTAATTACAATTGTTTTGCTGATTAAAACAAAATAGCAAAGTTCTGCATAATAAACAACGAGAAAGAAAACATTATTCCAATGTTCAAGGCCAAAAATACAGGTTAATTTGGACATGTTATACTCCATACTGAGTTACTGACTATCAGATTATAACGGATGATCGATTGTAAATTTTAACAGATTGCCTATGGCTAACATGAAATAATGTAATTATATTTATTACACGTTTCTCGGACAGCCGATCGAGACATCAGTGAACGAGAGCTTTGCCCAAGTTCTGAGCCTTTCTCCATCACTGAATCCGGGCGTAAGATACCTTGGACACCAGAAGACAAGGAGGTGTTCTCATCCTGTCTCGGAGCACTGGACAGTGGATCTGCAAGCAGCTCTGTAGGGAATTCTGCAAAAGAATTATTGCATACACATGTATATATATACTGAAGCGAAAAAAAAGAAACACAACATTCCGCTATATATTGTATAATACTGCACACTTAATTCCACATAATATTCCAAAGAAATCCCAAGATGTTTTGTAAAAAAAGAAAAGTTGCAGTTACGCTGTCCACATATTGTAGTTAGAGAAAGAACATAGTACCTGTGATGTTGTAGACGTTTTAATCACAGTACGCCTTTTAACAAGAAATTCATAAATGTTGAAGTTCCTCTTTGAAAAATTGAGCCATTTCAGTACTGTATTTATCGTTTGAAGAGTTTGCAAAAATGTGCATCCTAAGTTTGCTCACATGCTTGAGCCAAACGCGTACTCTGTCAATAATGAAACTTTGAAGGAATGCTATTTGCTGTGTTATGTTTTGTTTCAGTCTTTTTTTCCGAAAGGAAAGGTCTTACGTAGCCATGTACCATTCGATTAATAGCAGCATATTGAACATACAATATATAGCGGAAATTCCCGAGTTGCGTTTCTTTTTCGTTTCAGTATATATATGTACGGGTTTTAACGTCGCTTACAACAATTGTTCAGTCATATCACGACAGTTTCTACTTGTAGCAATGCGCCCAATGATCAACTGCATAGTGCCGCCACACTGGAATACCATGTCATAGACACATGACACGATACCCCACCCAGTCACATTATACCGACACAGGGCCGAACCAGGGCACCAGTCAGTTTTTATGTGAAAGGGAATTGTGTTGTTGTTTTCATATCAAAGGGAAATTTCTAAGAAACACAAATTAGTGTGTTTTTTTTTATTATTTAAGTGGCAGAAAGAATGTACCATGCCAAAATGGCAAAAGGTATGCTGTTTTTCTGTATGGAGTTTAAACATTTCTAACAAAAAAAACAAAACAAAAACTTTTTTTTTAACAGGGAATTTTTCATAGGAAATGGGAAACAAAATATACTTTTTGGGGAGGGGAATGGGGCCGAATTTCGGCCCCAAAAATGGCCAAACGAGTGTCCTGCGACCTAACCTAGAACTAACTTTAAAAGGGTTGATGCACTATTTTCAAACAAAATTTATTTAAAAGGGCTCTGAACAACTTGAAAAAAACTGAAAGAATTATCAAAATGCAATGAAAAATAAAGGAGATAATTATGACCTATTGAAAATGTACAGGTACATATAAATGGAGGCGGCCATCTTGGAATGATGACGTCATTGCGCCTTTTTTGCCATATATGGCATATTGACAAAATACCTTTTAGGGCAAAGAAAATCACTGCAAATGAAAAATAAGCATACAATGTATACATTTTACATTTGTATATTTATTTTTAATCAATTTGCAGTGATTTTCTTCTATTTTCTTTTAAGTTTCACATTGATTCCTCAAAATCTAGTACAGACTATGCTGATTGATAAAGCTATGTTGTTTGTCTGTCAGAATGTGAATCGTGAATGCATATCGTACCTCCTCCTTTGCACTGTCTCCATAAAGCCCGGCACATGTCCTCCGTCCAACTGTCTCGATACAAAGACTCCCACGGACTGTACGGTGGGTCTGAAAGTTAAATTATCACATAACTTACGGTGTGGAAATGTAATAAAGCCGTTACAAATTTATCATATTACACTAGTGAAATAAATATTCAACTGAAGGGCGAATTTCCTTTCAGCTCAGACTACATCGTAATTGTCACGTCAATTTCCGTAACAGTTAAAATCAATCGGAACTGCCTCGTCGGATTCCGTCACTCGGGTACGGAAATTGGCAACGAGTTCCGATCGCGTTAAAATACTGGATTTCGGAAATCGACGAGGTAGTTCCGCTGTTCGACGTTGTACGGAAAAGACCGGGCCAACATATAACATCATACAAACGTATGATGTAATCGTACAACAACGTCATATATACACTAATTCAAATGAAGAGAGGTTCAGTTCAATTAAAGAGAAGTTCAATTCAATTGAAGAGGTCTTATTCAGTTGTAGAGGTCTTATTCAATTGAAGAATTAAACATTTGCATAATTAAACTAAACATCTCTTCAATTGAATTAGACCTCTCCTCAATTGAGTTAGACCTCACTTCAAATGAACTGAACCTTTCTCCAATTGAATAGACCTCTCTTCAAATAACTGAAGAGAGGTTGAAATAATTGAGTTTATGTTAATTTGGCGTTCCATAGCCCACATCCTAAGAAACATCATCAAACCTCTCTTCAATTGAATTAGTCCTCTCTTCAGCTGAATTTGCTCTTCAAATGAATTGAACCTCTCTTTAAATCAGTGACCTGCACTTTTAATAAAACGTTTCATCCCCGTTTCAGATCTATTTTGACAGTTTGCAATTGATTCTATTTTTAGACTTCACTAAAGCCCACATAGGCAATGCGTGTTTCTGGCGTTGGTTTTGAATTTTTGTTTAAAGTTATCTTGTTCATTGAACAGAAAAGGGTTATGTTTTGAAATACTTAGCGGTTTCATCCATTATTTTAACATTTTTGGCTATGTTCTTGATTTGGTTTCTAAGCAAAATCCCCGCCATCACTCCCTCCTCCCACTCCTCCCCAACTATATTAAGATGCAGTCACGAAATCACGCGTACGTACGCATTCTTTGCTATCATTCTTTACGCATGGATCCGAAACAACAAACATTTTCTGAGTGCATAGATCTATATCGCATGTATATATGTCCGTGGTAGGAGATAAACTGTTCACAGTTTAGTTTCTAGCATTTCTAAACGTTAAATCCATCGACGAGTTATTTTTTATTTGTTTTCAGCCATCAGATTTTTATAAACACTCTTATTTTCGACCAGTCCAAAAAAGTGCTACAAACCATCAGGGCTTCAATTTTCGTCTCAGAAATCATACATGCCAGACACTTAGGCTCAAGCTATCTAAAGGTTGCTTTTAATAAAAACATGTCTCCCCCACTGGGGAAAAGGCCAAAAAACATTCACGTGGAACACAAAGATAATTATGCGCAACTACGCCTGGAACTGAACATCATTGCCAAGTTTTGTTGAAATCCGCTAGTCCTGACAGATTTTGTGTATTAAAACCTTTAAAGAGCCATGACTCTGCCAACATTTATTTAACCTCAAACGGCGAAGATATGCGCAACTAGGCTTGGTACAGATCAACCTTGCAAAGTTTCGTTGAAATCTGGCCAGGGGATCAGGAGAACTATTCCGGACAAAGTTTATGTATTAAAACCTTTAAAGGGCCATAACTCTGCCAAAAAGCATTCATTCAGAACACACCGAAGATAATATTATGCGCAACTAGGCTTGGTACAGTTTCGTTGAAATCCGGCCAGCGGTTTAGGAGAACTAGTCGGGAAAACGTTTGTGTATTAAAGCCTTTATTTAGAGTGCCATAACTCCGCTAAAAATCATTCAACCGGAACACCGCTACGAAATGCACAACTAGGCTTGGTACTGATAATCTCTGCAAAGTTTCGTTGAAATCCGACAAGGGGTTCAGGAGAACTAGTACGGACAAATATGTGTAATCAATACAAAAATCATTCAACCGGAACACGGCGATGATATATATGCATCTAGGCTTGGTACAGATCATCACTGTAAAGTTTCGTTGAAATCCGACAACGAGGATTGGTGAACATGTATTTGGTTTCCTATAATGGGCTAAATAAAATGGATGTGTGGGGTTTGGGCTGGGGTAAAAATTGAGAAATAGGGTCTGGTTAGGGTTAGACAAAATGTTCAAGAAAGACCAAACCTTACCGAATAAGAATACCGATTTAGCTCACTTGCACATGCTACATATGAAACCGAACTACATATATGGTGTTCCGTGGGGGAGGGGTGGGGAAGGACGAACAATCCTCACAGCTCTTGTATTTTTATATTGTGTACCGACTATCATGGACGTAGATTATATGTATATATATGCTATTACTATGGTAATTACACAATGTAAAACATCTGCAGCCCCTTGGACTGTGGAGATGAGGGTGAAGATGCGTATTGGTTTAACGGGACTCCGGGCAGAGACCACAATCAGCATGGATGCTACGTGCAGCGCGGCAAAGAAACCTATGGCAGATTAACGAAGAAAAATTGAAAAAATTCAAGTTAAAATGATACTGTAAAGTCGAGTCATAAAATGTAATGCTTGATTAAAACTTGAAGATAGTCAAATGTCGCTATATCTACAACACTGTCCAAGAAGCAGGTAGTTTCCGTTTAACCAGTGTACACAAATAAGAAAGCTGCGTTTTATCATTAAACAATGTTACTTAAACAAACTTACCATTAACTGACATATTCTTCTGTTGTTTGCAACTCAAATGATAAGATCATCGGAACTAGAAACACACAACCGTAAAATGCTTGAGCATTCTGCAGTGTGACGTTACAACGTTGCATAGTAGCGACGTTTGTCACGTGGTCACGTTTGTCGTTTGTCACGTGACGTATGCATTTTTTTAACACACCGTCCAGCCGCCCAAGGAATCCGGGAACCTGACAGAGCTGTAGATAATGTTTGACTTCAAGGAGTATTTACTCATCTGATTCAACACGAATGAGTATAACAAGAAACGAGTAAAACATTTTTAAACAGTTATGCTTTCTTAATTTGTGTGCATTAATAATGAATAAATTTAAATTTTAACAGAAAACGCTCATTCTGATTAACTTGAAGTTAAGTAGTTTGTTTGTATGTACCTTTCCTAGGTAGAACCAGTACTGTACACCTTTCGCCATCCGTAAGAAGCAACACTTCCTCACTTGCAAGTAGAGCTCCCAGTAGTATTCGAACCCGTAGCGGTGAGAGGCGAGAAGGTTTACAACGCCACGGAGACGTTTGCAATCACAGGAACTGGTCACTTTTAATTTTTGCCTTCTATTATTATAATTGTCTATAAAGGACTTTAATGGGAAATTTTGGAAAATGCTGGTGTTCTTTTTCAGAGGTCAAGCAGACGTTCGAAACAATCTCAGTTACATGCACACTATATACTAACATGTGCAAAAATAAATTTCCTATCCAACAATACCTTTCTTCCTACGATCCCTTGTAAATTCGCTGAGATATCCGAGTTCAAAGTCACCAAAGTGCAATTTCAGGCTACTCGTCGTTTGTTTATGTCCCCTATGTAAACAAATGAAATTTACCGAAAATCAGGTGTCCGTTAATTCCGTTAATTTCGGCGCAGTATTCCAGCTTCAAATCACAACCAATTCACTAAAGTAAAGCATCGATACGTAAATAAATCCATATTTTATCAGTTTGCATAGTCCGTATCACGAGAAAGTCACACAACAACGAGTATTTCGCCACTTGTTATCGGCACTAGCAGACTTTACAAATGAAACCGCCATTTTCAAATGAATTACGGGGCCGAATGACGTCATAATGCGAACCTAACAGCTATGGTAAAAAAAAATACTTTTTAAAATTATTCTTGAATATATTATTAAATACGCTTGTGCTTATCCATAACACTATTATTGATTATAATAGTGTTATGGATAAGCACTAACGTATTTTCTAATATATTCAAGAATAATATTAAAAAGTAAAAATACTTACCATAGCTGTTGGATTCGCATTATGACGTCATTCGGCCCCGTAATTCATTTGAAAATGGCGGTTTCATTTGTAAAGTCTGCTAGTGCCGATAACAAGTGGCGAAATACTCGTTGTTGTGTGACTTTCTCGTGATACGGACTATGCAAACTGATAAAATATGGATTTATTTACGTATCGATGCTTTACTTTAGTGAATTGGTTGTGATTTGAAGCTGGAATACTGCGCCGAAATTAACGGAATTAACGGACACCTGATTTTCGGTAAATTTCATTTGTTTACATAGGGGACATAAACAAACGACGAGTAGCCTGAAATTGCACTTTGGTGACTTTGAACTCGGATATCTCAGCGAATTTACAAGGGATCGTAGGAAGAAAGGTATTGTTGGATAGGAAATTTATTTCTGCACATGTTAGTATATAGTGTGCATGTAACTGAGATTGTTTCGAACGTCTGCTTGACCTCTGAAAAAGAACACCAGCATTTTCCAAAATTTCCCATTAAAGTCCTTTATAGACAATTATAATAATAGAAGGCAAAAATTAAAAGTGACCAGTTCCTGTGTTTGCAATTAAGCAAAATCAAAAAAACAACTTTATGACCTTTGTTCTTAATAAGACAAACATGCCTTTGAACAATTTTCAAATTCAAATTTCCAGCAAAAGCTATTTATACGATATTACATACAATATAATACTCATGTTGTTTTTTTTAAATTTTGGAGTATTTTGGAGCTTATCTACAGCTCTGAAACCATGGGATCAAATCCGAACTATATGTTGGATGATCCTCTGAACAAGAGATTTTACATCCGAAGTTTGCTCACCTCGTTTAGCCAAACGCGTATTCTATTAATAAAGAAACTTTGAAGGAAAGGCGCATTGTCCTGATGGATCTGATGCAAAACGAAACCCGACATTATATACTTTACTTTAAAATCGTGTCTACTGTTTGTTGTACTGCTCAGGGATCAATAGACGGGGCACACCCACCTTTCACAAACCTGTTGCACTCCTAATAATTCATTATTCAGAATAGATTGAATACTACTATATGGAATGACGATTTATCAGCTATCTCAGATTATCTTCTAACATAGAACTCCACATTTAAGCAATAAAAGTAAAGACCGCTGCGTTTATAAATCACAAGCTCAAACATGTGGATATATTGAAATTAACTTTTGATGGTTTATATATAGAAAATGTCGCAGTTCAAAAGGTCCTTGGAGTTTATGTTGACAGAACTTTGTCTTGGAATGTACAAATAGTCGAAATGTGTTCCAAACTCAATTCTAAAATTGTCTTATTGAATCGTGATGATATGAAAATTATGTTTTATAATGCCTACATTATGTATACGTTTGATTATTGCTGTACTGTGTGGGGTATAACTGTTGACATAATAGGTATATTCTGCGATCAGCTACACGAAATGATCTTGTTACACAAACACCGCAAACTAAATACATAAAAGACACATTAAGCGACTTTGGTCGACACGCTTGGAACAATATACCGGTCGACATACGCTCTCTTCCTACTATCCAGTCATTTAAATATAAATATAAAAAAGGTCTGTTGCAAAATGCACATTGATATGAATGATACTAAAGTCAATATTTATTTACTTTTTGCTTGGATATATATGTACATTATGTAAGACAATTACGATTTCTTCTATATTCAAATATAATTGAGTGTTTGTCGAAGATTGAATGTTAACTTTTATTGTTAGTGTATTTGTTAAAATCGCTAAATGTTTGTTAATTTATGTACAGAAGGCCGCATTGAAAATATGATGTTTTTTTCTTGATATTATGTCATAATGTGTTAACCTTCTTTAAATAAAGAATGTATTATTATTATTATTATTATTATATGAGAAGTGGGTATTTTCGCACCAAACTACTACAACAACAACAACAACAACAACAACAACAATAACAACAACAAAAAAACAAAACAACAACAGCAACACACGTAATTTTCACACGGATGTACCTGTTGACTTTTTAGATGTTAAATAAAGCGCACATCCTAGCACACACTTCGTTTACTGATAATGTGTCCTAAGCATTATTTGTTATGTCAAAACATTAGTTGTGTTCGATGCTGCTCACTCTATTTCCAAGACAAAACACAGTTCTTAAATTCACGTTAGTCCTCCAAAACATACTTATAATCACTTTTAATAATGATTCGGTCCATTTACATCACAAACAGAATTTAAAAATATTTGCATTATAAACCTCAACTTAGGTGGTAAATTCTGCCCCTTTTCATGCCGTGTCCACTCTCAGGTGTGTATGGTGGGAGAGGGTTTTGGAGAAAGTGTCTCCATTTCACAAAGGGCTTCTGGGTGAGCGGGCTTCCTCCGATATATCTGTGTTTCATCATTGGACCAAAATGGGGCTAGTACAAGCGATATTTGTCAGACATACACACACACACACACACACACACACACACACACATATATATATATATATATATATATATATATACACACATTTTATGCTCGCGAACAATTGGTAATTTTCCACTCTTATCCCTCCCCACACCCACCTCTTTTTTCAACCTTTTAATGTTTTTACTTTTTCTAGTACGGAAAGACAGTAGTGGATAAAGATTCATGAACGGGACGTTGAATTTGGTATTACATAAGTTGCTATCTCTTGGATGAATACTAATATGTACTTATAAATCTGGTGTTAATGTCTACGTCACGTTTACCCCGCATGCGCAGACAATTTTAGAGACATTTTGAGGACGCCATTTTTATTGCGTTGGCATTTCGATTGCGGATATTAAACGAAATGCATTAGAGCTGGAGAGTAACGGTTGTCCAAAAGTTCGCGACGAAAGGTAGGTACGTGTATATGTTGTGAGTTTGGAGATGATGTATTGGTTAATTTATGTATTTTTGTCTCAAGCGCTATCGACATGAAATTAGTCTTGATCATGTTCGACGCCTGATAATTTTGTAAACAAGCAAGCGTCGCAGATGATCTAGACTACGTATTTGTTATTTATTCTGCGTGTTTAAAAATTCGAGTGAACAATTGGAAGGTTGTGTGTGCATAAACATTCCCTGACGTTTCTAGTCGTCGTTTGCATATTTGGTCATTTGTAGTATCTAAACTAAAAAGAACAAAATACCTAGACGGAGACGTGAGAATCATGGCTGTTGTGGTAGTCCGTGTCATTCAGACCCTGTGTATACCGAATGTGTCTAGGATATTTGTGTATGACTCATGTTTCAGGAGACCTCCAGACATATTTTTCTTGAATGTTTATCTTTCGAAACATCTTGTGCTCTTTTGTTTCCATATAATTTTGGAAACTTAACCCTGCGGTCGCCAAGTGTTAAGCATACTTGACTCGAGTCCCAGAAATCACGTGTATGATTTCCAGTGGGGTTACATCCCGGATTTTTCAAACAAACTCCCGCAGTATCTTACTTGGGCATGGTACTGTGAATATAGGTCATCCTTCGGAGGGATGTAAAGTAGTCTGTCCAGTGTACAGGGAGAACTATACCCTGTGCAATATCTCTCTGAACTTCTATGTTAAGCAGTGATACAAAACCAGGGCCCTATATGAATTATATAGAGATTATTTAACTGCTGGGATCGATTATAGGGAAATCTTTCACAAGAGGTAGGCGTGTAGTTTTTTTCACGAACGGGCGCATGCGTGTGAGTAAAAAAAACAAAGCACGTCTACCATGAAGTAAAGGATTACCCATAGTCGATCCCAGCAGTTACAGTACAGCTCACGTGAAACCCACACTTTACTCTTTCACGCCGAGTGAGGAATTCAGAAATCACGTAAAACTTAAATATACACTCTATTTCTTAGCACACGTTGTCTTACACGTTGTCAAGCGCGTTGCCATGGTCAGGACTCTGAATCAGGCGTTTTCATGTGTATTGAGCAGAGTTACGATATTGTAAACATGTACTTTACATGTACATGTCGCAGTAACCAGGTTAGATCACGCTTCCATTACACTAGTATAGATAATTAGGGACGTATCGTGGTATCGTGGTATTCTCTTGGATAAATAAAATATGTTATGTAATATGTATACTGAGTAAAGTACAGTATATACATGTATGTAAATACATATTTCGTTTGCCTTAGATGTTTTGTGGTATGAACCTACGTAAGTGGATTTTAAGACCAACTTTATAAAAATATTTGCTGATTTTGTCAAATACGAGGTTTGATCAACAAAAAAAGTTGATACTGGCCTTATAATTCCTTAATTACAAGTTATTTGAAAAAAAAACATATTATGAATTTAGTCTGCCATTGACAATTTCCTTGACATATGAAAATGTTCAAAAGTATGGGTGTTTTTTTTTTATGAACTGCACCTGCCGCAATCCGTCGCACCAATAATAATACATAATGAAATATTTAACACTGGCACTGCAGTAGGCTATCTATTTATAAAAATGATGTAAAATTATCCTTAAACCTAGTAACCAGGGCATCCATTATTGTTAACAGAGGTTTGGTCGTAGAAACACTTAAAAAAAGTATAAAACTCGAACAGGAAAAGCAGCTTCCCCAGAATACAGTTAACTCTAAAACACGCAAAACGACAAACATGAATGGAAATGTTAATATGGAATATGACGTCAAAAACACACAAAAAAGGTTGACAATAGGGCTGTCGTCTTCAAACGGTCAGTGGCAAAAAAGACTGGGGTTTAAACCAGGTTCTAGGGTGCACCAAACCTCATAAACCCTACTGTCATCCCAAACTCGAAGCTAGTTTTGAGAGCATACATATGTAACTCATTCCTTCTGATTCATATGGTGTAGTCTAGTCGATATATCGCAACATCTACATCATTCTTGGTTTGTGATCACTCAGTTACATATTAACATCTGCTAACAAACACTAAACTATTGAGAATTAATAAGAAAAACACTAAACTATTGTGAATTAATAAGAAACAAAAAACACAGAGTCCTCATGTTTTAATATACAAGCATGTTTTATTTGTGATATTGTGAATACTGTTACTAGTAACAATGACATTTAGAGCTACTAAACAAGGAAGATATTTGCTTCCTGGTTCAGTACGACGTCCACAAGAAGCACCAAATCCGCACGAGCGGCTTTTTTTTTAGAACGTCGGAAAAGGTAAGACATTTTGTACACATTTGTATGATTACACAAAAGTAATTAAATTGGTCTAAAGACATCGCCCTGGCGATTTCCTCTATTCAGGAATTAAATCGTAGTTGTAGTGGGAGGGTAATTTTTTTTTTTACAATTGTGTCTACCTGCATCTATTGTTTTTTTTCTTACCGATGTTTAATAATGATCTTACACGAGTGCCTGATTAATATTGATTTATCAAACGAGTTGGATACTGCGTCCATTATGTCATACCAAGCAGCACTTTACGCGATTTACATATTCCAAAAGTAATTAAAATTAAATCGTAGTTTAGTCGGAGGGGGACTTTTTTTTTAATAGTGTCTACCTGCATCTATTGGATGTTATCGATGTTTAATAATGATCTTACACGAGTGCCTGATTAATATTGAATTTATCAAACGAGTTGGATAAAATTATATGATGTGAGGCTATGCGAGAATTTTATCCAAATTGTTCAATAAATTCAATATATAGTGAAAGGGATCTCGTTGCATGATTTCCGTAATCCATGATGTTTTTTTACAATTGTGACTACCTGCATCTATTGTTTTGTTTCCTTATCAATGTGTAATATTTAATGATCTTACACGAGTGCCTGATTAATATTGAATTTATCAAACGAGTTGGATACTGCGTCCATTAAGTTATACCAAGCAACATCTTACGCGATTTACATATTCCAAAAGTAATTGAATAGGTCTAAAGACATCGCCCTGGCGAATTCCCTTATTCACAAATTTAACAAAAGTAAAACTGAAATAAGCCTGAATATTTTTACATGTAACTTGCAGTTGAATATGTTTATACACTTTTATCTAGACTGTGCTATACTTGAATATTAAATATAAAACGTGTGTATTGATCTATGCCATACTCATAGCGGGCACGCGGGTATACAATAGGAAATGAAATTAATCTGATTGCACTTGCTTTTCGTCATCTCCGGTACTATTCTGCACATAATCAACAGATACATGTACATGACATGATGTACGAACTTGTGCACCGATATAAATCTATTTGCTGATCAAACTTTTACCTGAAAAGAAAGTTGTAATATGTTTAGAGAGCAATATATTGCACTGAATTGCCAATTCCGATTGGTAGACCTCTACTTGTTTTTATCAATATAATCTTGCTTCATAATTTGATTAATACTCCTCGTCACAATAAAGCATTTGTTGTGTGCGCGTGCCTATATTTATTACATTACATGCATGTACTTGGTGGCCCGTGATTGGAAATATTCTATTCGATTCTAAAAAAAAAATGGCCGACGCCGAAGGAAAATTACAGTTAATTAAATTTTACGCCGAGATACGCGGCATCCTTCACGCCGAGTTACGCGGAGTTCACAGGTGTGCACTTTTGCTTAATTGGATTCTACGCGGAGTAACTCGGAGTGGCTTTCACTCGGCAATAGCGTACTTTCGCCGCGTGAACTCGCCGAGTACAAACACTGACTCCGCGTAGATACGCGCGAAACTCGATACTCGGCGAATCGAGTCAAGTGTGTGTTTCGCGTGAGCTGTACTGTAAATAATCTATTTATTACATTTTAAATTACGTTTTTGCAAACAAATATTCGCTTTATTGAACGTTATTGGCGAATGATGTTGACGTCGGCAACACTTTATTGACGTCACGACTCAACATACAGAGAAAGTTGAGTGCTTCGGTGATGCCGAATAATTAAAAATAGACTAGACTGTCACTGAATACAACAATTTTGTTCCTGAATGATTTACTTTCGAGTGAAAAAAAATAAACTTGATAACCAGTCACATTTAGCCAATCTCAATGGCTCGCTTATTTGAGAATTGACTGGAAACGGCGATGCATTCCATTTGATATATTGGCCGTCTTCACGGTAATGGATAAAATATGATATGCTGACAAAAACGGTTATTTTGTGTAATTAATTTGTTGAAAATAATTGGTACGCACCGATAAAGTAATTTAATTGTGTATTTAGCCTAATTTAGGGAGTTTTAACTGGGAATTTATACAAATACGTTGCTTATCTGTAGCTGTTCTGTGACGTTTTATGTCATAGAACTATACCAAGCCTAGTTGCATTGCCATTGTTGTGTACTGGTTAATGAGTTCTTTAAAGTTTTAATACACAAACTTTTGTCACATTTCTGGGCTCTTGATACAATGGCAGGGATGATTAGTGCCATATGTAGTTGTGCATGTCATTGTTGTGTTCCATTTGAATGACTTTTTGCGGTGTTATGCCCCATTAAAGGACACAATATCATGCTTCCCATACCGGGAAAAAATTCAGAACTTTGTAAAAATTGTATTTAATTTAATGTAATTTCAATTTTTAAAAATTGTAAAGACTGATATTTAAACAAGGACAGAATGAATGCATGCATATATAATGAGAAAATACAAAAATGCAGACTCTTTTCACCATTTAGTATTTTCATTAAATGCATTTCAATATGCTAACATGCAGAGAAATAAAATAACGAGCAATATATTTAGAAAATGTAAGGCTAAACTGAGGCATATACAAGTTCAACTAACAAGAGTTCCAAAGAATCTAGAAAGACCGTGCTGCAAATTCAGAAATAATACATACGCCATTATTTTGAGTAATCGCACCTTTTGTATTGTTTCATGTTGATTGAACTGAACAATCAACCATAAAATGAACCCAATTCAGAAACAGCCGATTAAACACCGGTTCACACTTGCCATTGTTCCAGTTTACGCTACCATGTGTACAACTAATTAGTAGGCACTTAAAGGGACACATGGCAATCTTGCAGTAATTGAAATGGGTGTCACAATTTATATATCCAGTATCATTTTTACTTTTACCCTAGTTACATTTAAATAAATCAAATTTTAAGTATTCACTATTTCGTCTTATTATACTATAAGTTTTTTAATATATTACTGGTGCAATAAGATAAAAAATAATAATATGCAAAAACAAATGGCTTAATACAATTCTTATAATTAACTTTAATGATAAAAACTAACGGGGCGCTGCTAGTTTTTGAAAACTCAAGATTGCCATGTGTTCCTTTAACACTTATCAGTGATTGTAAAGTTCAAAAACACAGACGGGCTGAGTATCTCTGGCTAATTCGTAAGCAAACATTTTCAAATTTTCTGTTTTGATCAGCCATTTTGGCCGCTAGAGGGCGCCACATTATTTGATGTTTTACCCGGCTCGATCACGCAGTTAAAATCTGTGAATAATGTCACAACTTTATATGACAGATAACGTTGAGCGCGGGGACACAAACCAGTTGATTGACAGCAAGAGGCGTAACAGTGGGCGGAGTCTTATCGCACCGACAATTTGGTTTTCAATAAACGCTGGTTTTCACTAAACGCTGACATAATTAGTTTATCGATCTAAATTGATTGTCACTAATTAGCTAAAAGACTCAGCGGAATAGTGGCTTATAAACAGTGAAAGACTTTGTGAATTGGAATTCGGGATTTTCCGAGATCTTTTAGACAAAATCGGTCGGAAATTTGGATTCGCCAGACCGCCGATGTCTGGCGAATTTGGTGTGTATTTCTTATGGTTTTCATTCGCCAGTTCAGGTTACTTTTCGCCTATGGCGATTTGGCGAATGGCCTAGTAAGCCCATTAAAAATAACCATTGGTATTCGTAAACAGTCGTAAAGATGTGTTAATGCTCTGATCAATGAAATATGAACCCCAAATTGTACTTTTGTTTTCGATCGCTGTCGTACAAATTCGTTACCTCACCGGTTGACTCATAAAATATGTTGACGATTTTAGCCGAGTATTTTCAAATAAAACTCACAATGTTCCGTCTTATATGCAAGCGTCTAATCATTTGAATCGATAAAGCATGTCGTCTGAGAACAAGTTAAATGTCAACACCAAATTTCCTTCATAGGAGGGAGAACAGCCTAAAAAACAGCGGGTTAAAGTCAATACTTGTCAAAAACAATAAACTAACATCTTGTGTGGTGTCACATATTAGTACTGCGAACAATTTAACGTTTTTGCAACAACGGTGTCGGACAAACACTGGTATTTATAAATTGTCCTTGAAAACAGTGGGAAAACCTGGAAAAGACCTTGAATTTTGTTTTCAAAAAACTGTGGGAACCCTGTAATACACTTAATTTCTATAGACTAGTTCTCCTGCTACCCTGGCTGGCATTCAACAACTAGTGACCTATAACATTGCCATGTGGCAGTTGAATGAATGTTGAAAATGTGTTACAGTCCCCTGCACATTTAGCCAGTAGAACATCCACAGACACTTTCACCTCTTGTCTGCACCGTATTTTCAATACTATAACACTTAGAGATACCAAACTTGGTATGTGGATACATCTTGGGATAGCTGTGTGTCGCATACCAAAATAAGGCCACTGTTAGTGATGGGCAATCGGAAATATTTGGAAATCGATAATCGGAAATAATCGGATGTATGAAATCGATTAATAATCGATTATAATCGGAAATAAAATGATTATATTTATTTCAATGAAGTTATTCATCTTGTCTGTATAAAATCAAGTAGATGAAGCCTTGCATGTGGTAGAGTGTACATACATTTTTCCTTGCAGCCCAGTGGTCATGAGTTTAACACCGCTCAAGACTTTAGATAATGTCTCAGACTCTCAGTATAAAGTAGTTGTTAAGCTATGTTAAACTTGATTCAATCAATCATTGATATAATTTTTTATGAGATTCAGAAAATCAAAAATATTTATACTTTATCAGTTTTATTAACAACTGTTGAATGTAAACTGTAATTTGTAAACAAAACATAAAAACAAAAATTAACAAATTTTGACTAGTAACTTGACTCTCTTTTATCCCATATAATTATACTGTCTCACAGTCACAAATAATACAAATAGCCTTTAAGTCTTTCAAGAATCACCAGTATCTTTCCAGATTCTTAATAAACTCATTTCTGTTTAAAAAACTCCTTTTATCTTATTGTTAAATGCTAAATCTGTAATCATTGAGACTGATCAGTTGATACTAAAAGTCTAAAAAATAAACAAAATACCCCACCCACCTACGTGCATTGTCGTTCAATAAAAATCCGACGCAATAACTGATCAGTCACATCATCCAATTGGACCAATAATGTATATTAATATCATGCTGGTTGTTCATATTTAACGTACTTAATAGTATTTTCAGTCGATCGATCGCAAATATATAGATAATAAAAATTAAAAAACTTTGTTGGCGAACGACTTTCTGCAAACTCTGCAAATTGCATTCTCCATGTCAAGAGTATGTTTGCTAACGGGCACATCTTTATTTTTGTAAAATCAAAAGAAATCCCAAACTTAAGACTTAGTTCTTCCACCTGGATAACTATATATTGAACGCTCAACGGCTGTTTCTATTGCGTTATTGTTGGCGTCAAGAATTTTTTCGGTTGCCGATTCAGCCATTTTGTTTGAGTGGCTTTCGTACCCAGCCGTTTCGCACTTTCGTACTTTTGTAATCGGCGACAATCGATTATAAAATCAAAAATCGATAATCGGAATCGGTTGGCTTTTAGCGATAGATATTCGATTGCCGGCGACAATCGTTACATCACTAGCCACTGTGACCTTGACCTGTGACCTCTGTCATAGAAAATGCTTGTCCAGACCGTATTTTCGATACTATAACACTAAGTCTTAGAGATAGCAAACTTGGTATTTAGATACATCTTGGGATGATGATGTGATGCGTACCAGAATAAGGTAATTGTGACCTTGACCTGTGACCTCTGTCATAGAAAATGCTTGTCCGGACCATATTTTCAATACAATAACACTTAGAAATACCAAACTTGGTATGTTGATACATCTTGGGATAGCGGTAGGTCGCATACCAAAATAAGGTCACTATGACCTCTGTCATACCCCAAACATTGTGAGAAGCATCAGTATGAAGTGGAACTGCGCATATACATGAAGTCATGGGTTATGCTTTGCAAGAGTATTAATAACTTTCTGTGATAGTTATGGCTCCCCCACACAAAGTGTGGAGGGGAGCCTTATTGATTTTGTGCTGTCTGTCTGTCTGTGTCACAAACAATGTCCGATCTATAACTAGAGAATGGTTGGACATATTGTCCTCAAATTTAGAAGGATGGTTGATCATGACTATTAGATGACCCCTATTGATTTTGGGGTCACTAGGTCAAAGGTCAAGGTCGCGGTGACATTGACTATCAAAAAGATTCCGATTAATAACTAGAGAATGGTTTGACCTAGGGTCTTCAGACTTGAAAGGATGGTTGGTCATGACCAATGACCAGTAGATGACCCCTATTGATTTTGGGGTCACTTGGTCAAAGGTCAAGGTCGCGGTGACATTGACTATCAAAACTATATCCGATCAATAACTACACAATGGTTGGACCTAGGGTCCTCAAACTTGAAAGGATGGTTGGTCATGACCAGTAGATGACCCCTATTGATTTTAGGGTCACTAGGTTTAAGGTCAAGGTCGCAGTGACATTGACTATCAAAACGATATCCGATCAATAACTACACAATGGTTAGACCTAGGGTCCTCAAACTTGGAAGGATGGTTGGTCATGACCAGTAGATGACCCCTATTGATTTTGGGGTCACTAGGTAAAGGTCAACATATGGTGACATTGACTATCAAATCGATGTTCACTAGGTCAAAGGTCAAGCTAGCGATGACATTGACTATCAAAACGATGTCCGATCAATAACTAGAGAATGGTTGGACCTAGGGTCCTCAAACTTGGAAGGATGGTTGGTCATGACCAGAACATGACCCCTATTGATATCAAAACGATCCCCGATCAATAACAAAACAATGTCCAATCAATAACTAGAGAATGGTTGGACCTAGGATCCTCAAACTTGGAAGGATAGTTGACCAATAAATATTACTGATACAGGTTGTAGATACAGTCACAGGGATATTGAATATCAAAACGATCTCAGATCAATGAGAACGGTTGGACCTAGAGTCGTCAATTATGTCTGTTCGGGCGAGTGGGGGAGCCATACGTTTTTGTCCAATAACAATTTCTAGTTTTAGTTTGACATTCTTTTGATCTACATCTTTATTAATTTCGCTTAGTTTTGTACACTCTTTTTGTGATGTCTGGGCGATCTCTGTAGTGTAAGGAAACACACTTTTCTTTCGAGAAAAGAGATTCAAGTTCAAGTCTTGGCAGGGACCTGACACACTGAGTTGTACATACAATTGTTTTTTTCCACATCAGTAATGTTGTTTTTGTATATTAAACATATTTTTCAACAAAATACCTATTCTCATTTGTCACTTTCCGCCAAATCTACAACATCTCATGCACCCCACTTAAAGGGATGCACAGCAATCTTCATTTCAGATTTTGTAGTGTCCCTTCACTTCTTCAGTTCCCTACCGATTATTCAATCATGACCGTTATATCTTGGTAGTAATACTCATCCTTACAGCAGGTTGTCACACGGTTATTCTTCCGTAAATCACCCCAGCAACGACTAAGCAAGTGCCCTTCAATTAATAGATTATTGCTCCCCACAACAAAGTTTGGTCGGAGCGCCATGTTCATTTTGACCCCTATTGATTTTGGTGTCACCAGGTCAAAGGTCACATCCGGGCTAACATTGACTATCCAAACGGTGTCCGATCAATAACTACAGAATGGTTGGCAGAAGGGTACCAAAACTTAGAGGGATGGTTGCTAATGACCAGACGATGGCCCTTATTGATTTTGGGGTCACTAGGTCAAAGGTCAAGGTCGTGTTGACATTAACTATCGAAACTATGTCCGATCAATAACTACAGAATGGTTGGACCTAGGGCCCCCAAACTTGGAAGAACGCTTTACCATCACAACTAGATGACACCTATTCATTTTGGGGTCACTACATCAAAGTTCAAGGTCGCGGTCACATTCGCTATCTAAAGATGTCCGATCAATAACTACACAACGGTTGTTCCTACGGTCCTCAACCTTGAAAGGATGGTTGGTCATGACCAGTAGATAACCTGTTCTTAGCTCCACTGATCAGAGATCAGCAGAGCTTATGCCGTGGTGCGGCGTGTCTGTCTGTCTGTAAACTTTTATTTGTAGCGACTACTCCTCTGAAAGTACTTGATACTTGACGGATTTTCATGAAACTTCACACGACTGTTGCTCTTCATGTCTAATTGATTCTAGCAAAATTTCAGGTCGGCCGGAAATACAAGATGGCCTCCATGGCTAAAAAAAGATTTTCAAAATACAAGTTTGTAGCGACTACTTCTTGAAAACTATAAGTGATATTCATATGGGACTTTTCCTAAAAATGATACAGCATGACATGATGTTGGTCCTTGTCAAAAATCGTTCTAATTCGATGTTAAACATAGCTGTCAGTAGCCATCTTTGTTTACATAGAGTTATATAATGAGAACTTGTAGCCACTACTCCTCTGAAACTACTTAACGGATTTCCATGAAACTTCACAGGAATGTTGCTCTTCATGTCTAATTGATCCTAGCAAAATTTCAGATCGGCCAGATATTCAAGATGGCCGCCACAGTCAAAAATAGATTTAAAAAACATAAGTTTGTAGCGACTACTTCTTGAAAACTATAAGTGATATTGATATGTGACTTTTTCTAAAATGATCAGCATGACATGATGGTTATTCGAGTCGAACATTATTTTGATTCGACGTTAAAGATGGCTGCCAGTGGCCATCTTTGTTTACATAGAGTTATATCATGAAAACTTGTAGCGACTACTCCTCTGAAACTACTTGATGGCTTTTCATGAAACTTCACATGAATGTTGCTCTTCATGTCTAAATGATCTTAGCAAAATTTGAGGTCGGCCGGAAATTCAAGATGGCCACCATGGCTAAAAATAGATTTTTAAAAAATAAGTTTGTAGCGAATACTTCTTGAAAACTATAAAAGATATTGCTATGGGACTTTTTCTAAAATGATCAGCATGGCATGATGGTTATAGGAGTCGAACATAATTTTGATTCAATGTTAAACATGGCTGTCAGTGGCCATCTTTGTTTACATAGAATTATATAATGAAAACTTGTAGCGACTACTCCTCTGAAACTATTTGACGGATTTCCATGAGACTTCACAGGAAAGCTGCTCTTGATGTCTAATTGATCCAAGCAAAATTTCAGGTCGGCCGTAAATTCAAGATGGCCGCTACGGCTAAAAATAGATTTTCAAAAAGCAAGTTTGTATCGACTACTTCCTGAAATCAAAATCAATCAGTAGAGTTTCAAGGTCATTGACCTCTTGTTATTTTCCAGTCACTAGATCGGAGGTCAAGGTTGTGGTGCCCTTCACTATCAATACGATGTCCTATCAACAACTACAAACTTGATGGATCTAGGTCCTCCAACTTGAAAGGATGAATGGTTGCTCATGACCAGTACATGACCCTTATCCTTATTCATTTAAAGGTCAAGGTGCCGGTGACCTTCACTATCAAAACGATCCCGGATCCAGAACATCTACATGCAGTCCGTACTTCCCATGGTATAATATATGTGTTATACCTTTTCTTGTTATTTTTATTTTTTCCAAGCTACTCCCGAGAGTAAGGGAGTATGTCACGTTCTACCCTGCCTGTAATAACAGCATGTGATATAATTATGCCGTGACTGGTCCTAGATATCCTTTAGAACCATCCTGATCCAGTGTTAAAAAGTACTACTAAACAATCTTACCGTTAGCGGACATATTCTTCCGTTGTTTGCAATTCAAATGATAAAATCATTAGAACTAGAAATACACAACAGTAAAATGCTTGAGCATTCTGCAGTGTGACGTTACAACGTTGCATAGCAGCGACGTTTGTTTCGACACGTTTGTCACGTGATCACGTTTTTTCACGTGGTCACGTTTTCACGTCACGTGTCCGTTACCACTTTTGTCACGTCACCATCAACACGTTTGTCAACACGTTTGTCACGTGCGTATACATAATCACTATAATGAAAAATTAACCCGGTTCCACATTGTAAATTATTTTCGCCATTGACACCAATGTTAACATATAGAAAAATATTTTCTACTTGAAAAATCATCAGAAAAGGTGGGGTCACAAGACATGTAAGAAAGTTATGTTTTTGTTTACTAAACAGGTCAGTGGTATAGATATTTTCACTGATAGTTGCACACAACGAGTATGCATATATTCGAAATCTGGAAAATATTCATCAATAATCCAGTAAGACCTATCAATATACACTTCCTATCAATACAATAATAAAATTAAATAGAAATGGGATATTTCCACTACCTATAGAAGTTGGTGGTGGAAAACATTAAAAATGTATATAGAATATTATTTTTGGCAAACACTTAAAGTGCCAGTTACGAGAGAATAATCACAAGTATGGTAGCACATACGATGCACTTATACATTTATTGTCACATGCAATGTCACCAGTCTTTACCTGTATCTTCATCATCGTCACTAGCCACAGGAGTGGAAGTTTCTTGGTAGTTTTGCTGCTGTTCAAAGATAATATCTTGATAATATGGGCTATACTGCATGGTACATAATATTTTCATGGAGGTTACACCAAACATTTTTTGTTCCCCTCTGGTATTCTTGGATGTCATGATTACCGGTATTTCTTTTAAGTTGCTTGTCTCAAAGTCGGGACCAACACAGATGCTTCCAGGTGATCCTTCCTTACCTTAAGCGATTCGATCCCCTTTTCAGTATTTATTGACATTCACACTAGCGTTTGTTTAGGACTGTGTGGCGGCCGTAAAAAGTACAAATCAGTAGACGTGAGAAGAGTTGCACTTTACTTTACAGCCCATGAACAGTCTCATTACAATCAGACCCTTTATCACGCTACGATACTATACGCCTTAGAACAATCTCATTAAAATCAGACCCTTTATCACACTACGATACTATACGCCTTAGAACAATCTCATTAAAATCAGACCCTTTATCACGCTACGATACTATACGCTACTAAGGCGGAGAGTATCGATGCGTAATTAGGATTTGATTTTAATGAGATTGCCTCATGAACAGACTCAATAAAACCGAGTCTGCTACTTTTATCTAATGTTTGTGTTTGTTCCTCCCAAGAGATCCCCTTTTCAGTATTCAACCAGTTTACTCTTTCTCCTTTTGTATCAATCTTAAGATTTTCCAAATGATCCTGTTTTAACTTCTTATAAACACCACGAATCCATATTATTTCAAAGGGACAACGACACACGGCTTCTTTCTTCTTGCAAATGTTATAAATGTTTCCTACTGAAATGGGACCTACAATTTTATCTTTTTTTTCCTTTTTTTTTGTGCATTTTTAATGGTATCGTGAATTGAGTCGCATTCCATTTCTAAATCTCCTCTTTCTCTAAAAATGTTTGTTTGATATGTTTAATATTCGGGAAATTCTGAACACAGTAAGAAGAGCCGAGGCCACACTCTGATTGTGGTTTTGTCCCCCACATGTTTACAATAACAGGGATGTAAAGCAAAAGGTACCAAGTGCCATTTTTAACATTCTGAAATATTTGAGGTTTATGGAAAATGTAAATAACCTTTAAATTACCTGTTTTTTTTCTTTGTTATATATATATTTGTATAATGATTATATATCCAACACGACAGCAATTACAGTGTACACTGAACAAAATTCCTAATTACTCACTTTTGTATCTTAACTAATTTTCTTATTTTAAACATATTTTAGAATAGATATGTGATAAGTATTTTGTTTTGACCCATAGTTTGTAAAACATTTATTTTTTGTTTAAATTGTTACATCTTTTGAGAGTTACCCTCCCTTTGTATGAAAACATGAAATGTGCTGATAAAACACATAACATGAGTCAAAGATCGCTTAAAGATATAAAATTCTTAAAATTGGTATGAAATACATGTAATAAAACCCCCCATAAAATTTGACCCATTTATCGCAGATTCTCCTTCTATAAAAAAATGAAGTATTGATAATCTTAAATTACCTCCCTTTAAATTGAATATTGTTTGAAATTCAAGTAACTGTAATTCAGCGTTATCATTACATATTTCGAAAATTTCTTTTGCAAACGCATTTGTCGTGGTAATGCTAGTAAAACATGATGTCAAAATAATGTTAACTGGCATATTTTAGAATTAGGAACATCGAAACCTTCACTAATTCGAAGTACTTAATAAAATCCTATATACCCAGTTGTATAAGTGTTATAACTTATTTCTAAGAAAACACATTGACTTAAAAGTTTTAAAATATGTTCATGCAATCAGAGCAGATGATTTACACTCGTTATTTTGCAATTTAACCGTATCTCTAATCAAGCTCAAAATACACAAAACAATGAGACTATTATTGACATATTCTTAGCAATTTGGTTTAGTGTAAACTGTGTCTGGTAAAAGGTGTTAAGTTATGTTGGCTATATGAGGAAGCTATCCAGCTGGCTTGCGAACGTTGGGGTTCTACCCAGGTGCCCGCCCGTCACGGAAATTGGCCGGTGGTGCACCTAGAGTCTTCCTCCATCAGTTGAAGCTGGAAAGTCGCCATACGAGGGTGCTTCAAAAAGTTCTGTCACTAGGCATATATCCTTTGAACTGGATATTACACTGAGAAAAAGTAGTGTATTTATAGTACTACTGGGTTCGCTCTCTTAAATTCCGCAACAAAAATGAAACATTTCCGGTTATTTATACCCCTGAATTACCTCCCCCTACCACACCTTTTGGATACTGGCATCTCTGAAAATGTCCTTATTACAAAACGTTTAAAAAATTATTTGAATAATTCTATGCTTTTAAATTTTCTTGTACGCCATCTCATAATCCATGAAAATGATTGTCGAGAATTCGGAAAGGTCTTGCTGCATTTATAGTACTACTGGGTTTCATATTTTTTTACAAATCCTAGTACTTCAGTGTTTAAATTTCATATTCAACACATTATTGTAGAATTTTGTACAATGTTTAGTGAAAATATTGATCATCCAAAAACACTATTTCAGAAGACTGCCCTTCCATTTAATGTCCATTTATCATTAAATTAATTTTACACGTTAGCTTAAAATGTTAATTTCTAAGACAATGCCTTTTCATCTACCATGCTTAAATTCTGAATCTTGTAATGCACAGATATAACTGGTAATGAATGAGAAATTTCAAAGGTCTTCGACAAGTACTTAAAGAGAAACAGGCATTTTAAAAGTAACAATTAACATACCTGAAAACACTCAGGACGAAAATGCCTCAGTATGTATAAGTGATGTGTATTAAATGTTCCATAACTTTCGTCACACAAAAGATACAGCATTCATTTTACCATCAATTTGAATGGTATTGAAACTTTCTTTCATTTGGTACCAAACATCAACACTCACAACGAGGACATAATTGTTAAAACGCGTTAGTGACAGAACTTATTGAATGACCCTCGTATGACCTGTTTGTGAGACTATAAAATCCAATTCAATTATGTTAGTTAATATTATCAGTTAGTATTTGGTACTTTATATTTTTGTATTTTTAATCATTTAGTGAATGACATCAATACCAGATATTTTACCAGCGAAAGAACACATACATAGGAACCAAACAAACATAAATATGTAAATGTTGACAAAAGTGGCACTTGGTACCTTTCGCCCTACAACCCTCGTGTTGATAGTGTTCTCGAGGACAATGTAGTGCTGCAACAGTCAAGTTCTAGCTCTGTTCCATAGTGTCCATAGTTCAAGGTCACAGAAAAATTGGCCATATGCTCCATTGTATTTTAGAGTTGTTTGTGGACTACATATGCTTTTCTTACAGGTGTAAACAAATATTGTCCTTTTAATTAGCTCAAATCTATATTTGGTATAAGCTGTCCCGTTTTATTGGGATGACCACAGGGTAAAAGTGAGGTTTGGTGCACCATTTTCTTTGTTTCTGTGTGTGGTTTTGATTGGCTGTGGTCCTTGAATGCTACATTGCCAGTTCGACTTTTATATCAGATCTATGTATTCTCACCCTATCTTGTTGTTAGTGTCCCAGGGTTAATGTCAACTGACGTAAGTATTGTACCCGGGGACAATATTAACAGTAACATTAGGTGCTGTCGCCAGGGACAAAATCAAAAGATAGCGTAAATATTGTCCTCAGGAACAATATCACTAGTTAATGTGAATACTATATAGATGAACACTGTTAACAGATAGGACAATATCAAGCATGGACAATATCAAACTCTCCAAATGGACACTATCGACGACAACACATCTAAAAGTATTGCATACGCATTTACAAGCTCCGTTTACTTCCAGTGTAACAGGAAACGTCAATATTCGCCCATATTGGGTATATATAGTATACTAGTTCGTGATTAGTGCAATTTTCTGTTCATGTCAAAGGTATGTCACGTGACGTAAACAATGTCGGTTTCATCGATGTAACAACAATATGTTTATCTAAAATAAATTATTTTGATGAAAATTAAATGTTAAAACCTATTGTTTTGTTCTAATTCTTCGTTTTTATATTAACAATACGTATGCAATAAAGGTTATTGGATTTATATTGGAATATATGCACTCGTTCTTTTGCGCATAAATATTGCGCTCCTAAAGTAGCGCAATATTACTACGCAAAAGAACTCGTGCATATATCCCAATACAAATGTAATAACCTATACGTTTTGTCAACAGGTCAGTATTGTCCTCAGGGCCTTGTTTAATGAATAGCGTTCCCATTTGGCGGTTTTCATATCCATTTTAGAAACACATTCAAATAGTCATATCTATTTTGTTTATCATCTGATTTCTTTCTCCCTTTCTCAAGTTTTTAGAACTCAGAGCTTTTATAAAATTAGGTCAACATTTCCTTTAAGTGGCACATAACAGAGTAAAAGAACATTTATAGATTTGTCAAAAATCTTTATTAAATGAATATAATACTGAATGTTACACAACCAGCGTATAAGTAGAATATGCAATGACAAACTCTCTTCTCAATTATTCATCGTAAGCACTGACCTAATAACAAATATATAGGAAACTATGACATGCAGCTGAATTTCACGCGGCACATTGCATTTGTTTTCACGAACTATTGCTTATGTTTTATGCATACGCGTTTCATTCAGGTCAAAACCTACGCAAACATGTATTTCAGTTTCCAATAATGATATTGTATTTGCTCAAACGTTATGAGTAAAACGACGAGTTCAACGGAAAGTAATCCCTGAAGGTTTAAGAGAAAGGAACAAAATGCTGATTTTGTTGTTGATATTATTTTACTTTAAACAAAATTTTATACAAAATGTCTTATTTTAAAAATAAAGATAGATTAGTGTAATCCCATTTTGCTAATCATTATTCATCTTTTGAATGCACTCTCATCAAAATCAAACGATGAAGGTAAGTAAAGGTGCCGCGTTATATGTTGGCTTCTTCACTGGTTCAGATAGGAAGTTTCCTATCTGTTCTGATAGGAAGTTTCCTATCTGTTCTGATAGGAAGTTTCCTATCTCACATAGGAAGTTTCCTAACTCGTTATTATTAGGTCTGTGACATAATTTAACAGTTTAAAAATACTAATTGTCCACTGATCACCATGTCATAATTGATTATGAATACTAAAACATAATATCTTCAATTATAATTCTGTTACAATGCCTATAATAAAATTATGCATATTCGGTAATAAACAACTATTAATATTTCTCAATGGAATCTGGGAAGATTGAAATTGTTACAATAGACTGAGCACTACTACAACAGATTGGGCATTGTTACCATGTATGGGACATTACACCGACTGAGAACTGTTAAAATAAATTGGGTATTGTTTCAGTATATTGAGCATTGCTACAATAGATCTGACATTTCATTGATTGAGCATTATTACAATATATTTGGTATTGCTACACGATTAGGTATTTTTACAATAGATGGGCTATTACTTCGACTGGGCATTATTACAATAGATTGGGCATTGTTAAATATATCAGGCCTCGTTAAAAAATGGGTATTGTTACAATAGATTGTACATTACAAATTATGCATCATTGTTACACTAGATTGATCATTGTTACAATGGATTGTCCATTTCACTAGATTGTATATTACACTAGATTGTACATTACACTAAATTCACCATTGTTACACTATATTCATCATTGTTACACTAGATTGATCATTGTTACAATGGATTGTCCATTACACTAGATTGTACATTACACTAAATTCACCATTGTTACACTATATTCATCATTGTTACACTAGATTGATCATTGTTACAATGGATTGTCCATTTCACTAGATTGTACATTACACTAAATTCACCATTGTTACACTATATTCATTATAGTTACAATGGATTGAACATTACACTAAATTCACCATTGTTACACTAGATTGATCATTGTTACAATGGATTGTACATTACACTAGATTGTACATTACACTAGATTGTACATTACACTAAATTCACCATTGTTACAATAGATTGATCATTGTTACAATGGATTGTCCATTTCACTAGATTGTACATTACACTAGATTGTACATTACACTAGATTCACCATTGTTACACTAGATTGATCATTGTTATAATGTATTGTCCATTTCACTAGATTGAACATTACACTAAATTCACCATTGTTACACTATATTCATCATTGTTACACTAGATTGATCATTGTTACAATGGATTTCACATTACACTAGATTGTATATAACATTTTATTTACCATTGGTACAATATATTGATCATAGTTACAATGGATTGTACATTACACTATACTCATCATTGTTACAATAGATTGATCATAGTTACAATGGATTGCACATAACACTAGATTGTATATTACATTTTATTCTCCATTGTTACAATAGATTGATCATAGTTACAATGGATTGCACATTACACTAGATTGTATATTACATTTTATTCATCATTGTTACAATAGATTGATCATTGTTACAATGGACTGCACATGACACTAGATTGTACATTACACTTTATTTATCATTGTTACACTAGACTGATCATTATTACAATATATTGATCATAGTTACAATGGATTGTACATAACACTAGATTGAACATTACACTTTAGCATTTTTACAACAGATTGATTACAGTTACAATGGATTGTCCATTTCACTAGATTGTACATTAGACTCTATTCACCATTGTTACAATAGATTGATCATAGTTACAATATATTGTACATTACACTAGATTGTACATTACACTTTATTCATAATTGTTACAATAGATTGATCATAGTTACAATATATTGTACATTACACTAGATTGTACATTACACTTTATTCATCATTGTTACACTAGATTGATCATTATTACAATATATTGATCATAGTTACAATGGATTGTACATTACACTAGATTGAACATTACACTTTAGCATTTTTACAACAGATTGATTACAGTTACAATGGATTGTCCATTTCACTAGATTGTACATTACACTCTATTCACCATTGTTACAATAGATTGATCATAGTTACACTATATTGTACATTACACTAGATTGTACATTACACTTTATTTATCATTGTTACACTAGATTGATCATTATTACAATATATTGATCATAGTTACAATGGATTGTACATTACACTAGATTGAACATTACACTTTAGCATTTTTACAACAGATTGATTACAGTTACAATGGATTGTCCATTTCACTAGATTGTACATTACACTCTATTCACCATTGTTACAATAGATTGATCATAGTTACATTATATTGTACATTACACTAGATTGTACATTACACTTTATTCAAAATTGTTACAATAGATTGACCATTGTTACAATAGAGTGTACATTACAATAGATTGTACATTACACTCTATTCATATTGTTAAAATAGGTTGTTCATTGTTACAATATATTGTTCATTACACTATATTGTACATTACACTTTATTCAAAATTGTTACAATAGATTGATCATTGTTACACTAGAGTGTACATTACAATAAATTATACATTACACTTTATTCATATTGTTAAAATGGATTGATCATTGTTACAATAGAGTGTACATTACAATAGATTGTACATTACACTTTATTCATATTGTTAAAATAGGTTGTTCATTGTTACAATATATTGTTCATTACACTAGATTGTACATTACACTTTATTCAAAATTGTTACAATAGATTGATCATTGTTACAATATAGTGTACATAACAATAGATTGTACATTGCACTTTATTCATATTGTTAAAATAGGTTGTTCATTGTTACAATATATTGTTCATTACACTAGATTGTACATTACACTTTATTCAAAATTGTTACAATAGATTGATCATTGTTACACTAGAGTGTACATTACAATAAATTGTACATTACACTTTATTCATATTGTTAAAATAGATTGATCATTGTTACAATAGAGTGTACATTACAATAGATTGTACATTACACTTTATTCATATTGTTAAAATAGGTTGTTCATTGTTACAATATATTGTTCATTACACTAGATTGTACATTACACTTTATTCAAAATTGTTACAATAGATTGATCATTGTTACAATAGAGTGTACATTACACTAGATTGTACATTACACTTTATTCATCATTGTTGCAATAGATTGAGTATATTCTATATAATTATTAATAATGATTTGCAAATATGCAGGTTACATAGAACAACTGACGGGACGAAAAGATCAGTCCCTTTAAACATTCTCTATCATGGTATATTCGGCATAGCACCTTTAATGACAGAGTTCCCTTTCTTTGTAAATTTTAATAACTGTTTCACGCGTAAATTATACCTTAAAAGTTCAAAGTAATTGTTTTGTGTTCAACACGTTATGTTAGTTAATGAGAAACTGGGATGGGTCCACCAAACACGCAGTCTGTACCTTCTCCACCGTGCACGGAATATCTGAAAATAGTGACAATACAACAAAATGTAATGTCGTTACTATACTCACCAAAAAAAAGTACCCCGTTTTGCTGATATTCCCATAGGCCAGTTTTTGAGGGTGTAGGACAGCTTGAACAGCGCTTTGATTAAACAATATTTGATGTTTTGATGCACACTTTACTGAGTAGTAAATATTCCTTTAAACAGTTTCACATTTTGCCAAGCAATACTCTTTATGAATGCTATGAAAACCTCAAAGGGAGGTAATTTGATGATTTTTGATAATCAAAAGCTGCTACCTGCATCGTGTGGTGTTTTTCTGTTATTTGTTTTTTTAGAAAGCAGCGTATAGAGAATATTGTCTTGGACAAATTGAGGTAATGTTCGTAGACTGTATTTGTGTTTACCAAATATGCACGTTTTCAGAAAAAGGTGGATAACTCTCATGTGTACTGAACAAAACAATCTTTTGTTTGGACTATTGGTGGTGGTGGTCGATCTAATTATTATAAATACATCATTTATTATTTCCTGTTTTGCTGTCTATATAATAAGGGAAAGTAAAAGGGGTACTGTTTATTTTTGCTCAGTATAGATTGATACATTTCGGAGTGTATTATGTATCTATGGAAATTGAAAACGTAGAAATTGGTAGTGTATCATTTGAATTCACCAATTTAATTCCGAATGTGCATAGCTATTTAATATCACTAATTGGTCTTTTACTAAGTTTTAAAAAAGCAATACACAATTAAACATGTTTATAATATTGCGCTATTTGTTCCACACTCATTAGGGATATCCTAGTGTTGTGTTATTATTATTATTATTTTTTATAGAAAATGGGAAATAACTGGTTAGAACATTAAAAGCAAAGAGTGTCTTACCAAAAGGTAAATATCCCGTTTGGCCAACTTCTTTTCTGGCTTCCTCAATACATTTTCGCAGTGCAAAGTGTACAGAGCAACTCATACACAGAGGTGGTTCGCCACTCGCTAGAATGAAAAAACAATACACAATGTGCATGGAGGAAATCATACACAGAGGTGGTTCGCCACTCGCTAGAATGAAAAACAATACACAATGCATATGGAGCAAACCATATACAAAGGTGGTTCGACACTCGCTAGAATGAAATAAAAAATACACAGTGTACATGGAGCAAACTATATATAGAAGTGGTTCTCCACTCGCTAGAATGAAAGACAGTACTCAATGCACATGGAGCGAACCATACATAGAGGTGGTTTGCCGCACGCTAGAATGAAAAGCAATACTCAATGTTCATGGAGCGAACCATACACAGAGGTATTCGCTACTCGATAGAATGAAAGACAACACTCGATGTACATGGAGCAACACATTCACAGAGGTGGTTCGCCACTCGCTAGATTTAAAGACAATACTCAATGTACATGGAGCAACTCATACACAAAAGGTGATTCGCCGCTCGCTAGAATGAAATACAATACTCTATGTACATGGAGCAACTCATACACAGAGGTGATTCGCCACTCGCTAGAATGAAATACAATACTCTATGTACATCGAGCAACTCATACAAAGAGATGGTTCGCCGCTCGCTAGAATGAAAGGCAATACTCAATGTACATATAGAAACTCATACACAGAGGTATTCGCCACTCGATAGAATGAAAGACAACACTCGATGTACATGGACCAACACATTCACAGAGGTGGTTCGCCACTCGCTAGATTTAAAGACACTACTCAATGTACATGGAGCAACTCATACACAGAGGTGATTCGCCGCTCGCTAGAATGAAATACAATACTCTATGTACACTGAGCTACTCATAAACAGAGGTGATTCTCCGCTCGCTATAACTAAAGACAATACTCTATGTACATGTTCATACACCGAGACGGTTCGCCGCTCGCCAGGCACAGAGGTGGTTCGCTGCCTTCTAGAATGAAAGACAACACTCAATGTACATGGAGCAACTCTTACACAGGGGTGGTTCGCCGCTTGCTAGAATGAAAAATAATACTTATTATATGGAGCAAATCATACGCAGACAAGAATGAATGAATGAATGGTGTTTTATGGCACGTCGACACATAAATAGGTCATATTGTGTTTAAAAACCGTTGAATCATGAACGAATGAAGTAGTAATTAAAAATAATGTATAAAGATAAAACGTATAAAGATAAAACTATCTACAAATAAGGGATGATATGGTAGCAATATAAACTATGTATATATGTAAATCAACAAATGCCCACCAACGGGCTTGTAAACAAGTTAATATATATAGGAAAATATTATCTTGATTTATAAAGTCTGATTTCTTTAAGGAAATTTAAAACAAGACTTAATCTATAGTATCAAATAACTCTTTCAAAGTATTAACTGTGTAGTATCTTTGTCGCATAGGATCAAAGTCTACACATTCCAACAAGATATGTTTGATCGTTAACGGTGCAAAACAGGGTATACATTCTGGCAACTGCTCACCTTGTAATACATATGAATGAGTACAGCGTGTATGCCCTATCCTGACCCTGGCTAGGACAACTTCCTCTCGACGAATGGGTCTACTAGAACGACGTCATTCTCTGAGTTACGGTTTAATGTAATGGAGTTTATTGTTCACCGACAAGTCCCAAGCGGCTTGCCAAGAGTTACGAATAAATGTGTTGATACAAAAAATTTAAAATCAGTATAAGGTAATTTTGTATTAGATATATGTAAACCTAATTTTGCCTTAGCAGCACTATCAGCTCTATCATTACCACGTATTCCTACATGGCTTGGAGCCAGCAGAAAATAATAACATTATCAACTATAAGAGAATTAAACTTCTCTAAATGTTGAAGCACAACTGGATTATTATGTTTCATATTACCCAGTGCTTGAAGAGATGAAAGGGAATCAGACAAGTGGTTTCGAGTTTTTTTTCACTATTAATAGAGCGCCATGTGTACATAGCAACATATACACAGGCATTTGGTTCACTGCTCAACAGCATATAAATACAGTGCCATCTGTACATAGAAACATACATGTGGTTCACGGCTTGGTAGAACAGAAATACACTGTCACGTTTACATAGCATTATATACAGAGACGGATGCGGTTCACGGTTTGATAGAATAGAAACACAGGGTCAACATTACATTGCAATGTGGACAACTGCTTGATAGAACAGAAATATAGTGTCACGTTCACAAAGAAACATATATATACAGACAGATGTGGTTCACTGCTTGATAGAATAGAAATTCATTGTCGCGTTTACATAGCATTTTATATACAGACATATGTGGTTCACGGCTTGATAGAATAGAAGTTTACATAGCATTTTATATACAGACATATGTGGTTCACGGCTTGATAGAATAGAAATTCATTGTCGCGTTTACATAGCATTTTATATACAGACGTATGTGGTTTACGGCTTGATAGAATAGAAATTCATTGTCGCGTTTACATAGCATTTTATATACAGACATATGTGGTTCACGGCTTGATAGAATAGAAATTCATTGTCGCGTTTACAGGGCGACGTGATCACAAAAGCGATTGCACGATTGCACGAAGAACACTTTTTGAAAGTCGTTTTCCTTCATATTCATTTATACAGCAGACAACACCACTTCAGTGATTACGATATACCAGTAAATATGCACGTTTACTAACGATCACTTCAACTCAGTCTGCAGCTTTGCTTTTATTGTAAGGTTTATAAATATAGGTCTCAATGATATAAAAACATAAATGACATACATGATACAGGCCTGATGCAAATGAGCCGAACATGTGGAACACTGTCCGCAATACACTTACCTTTAGACCTCAAGACGCCTAGAGGATTTGGAGCATTCGTCAGCAGAGATATCCTGAAGTCTACAGGTATGTCCTTGTTAGTGGGAGGATGGTATGTCTGTAAAATGCAATATCAATAATTATACAAGGGGAAGGATGGTACGCCTGCAAAAATACAATATCAATAATTATACAAGGGGAAGGATGGTACGCCTGCAAAATGCAATATCAATAATTATACAAGGGGAAGGATGGTACGCCTGCAAAATGCAATATCAATAATTATACAAGGGGAAGGATGGTACGCCTGCAAAATGCAATATCAATAATTATACAAGGGGAAGGATGGTACGCCTGCAAAATGCAGTATCAATAATTATACAAGGGGAAGGATGGTACGCCTTGAAAAATGCAATATCAATAATTATACAGAAGGATGGTACGCCTGCAAAATGTAATATCAATAATTATACAAGGGGAAGGATGGTATGCCTGCAAAATGCAATATATATAATTATACAAGTGGAAGGATGGTACGTCTGCAAAATGTAATATCAATAATTATACAAGGGGAAGGATGGTGCGCCTGCAAAATGCAATATCAACAATTATACAAGGGGAAGGATGGTACGCCTGCAAAATGCAATATCAATAATTATACAAGGGGAAGGATGGTACGCCTGCAAAATGCAATATCAATAATTATGCAAGGGGAAGGATGGTACGCCTGAAAAATGCAATATATATAAGTACACAAAACTGCTGTCTACAGGTGTCTTTGTTAGTGGGACGATGGCAAGTCATCAGTAATTATACAAGTGGGAGGATGATATGTCTCCAATATATGCATGTACATACTGTGAAAGGGTAACATTTGGCAAAGATGATCAATCAGGAGATTCTGGTCTACTTGAAGAATATTTAGATTAAGTAGGCATTTATGCCCACACTCCACATACAAGTAAAGGTTGCTAGCACATAATGCCAATGAGGTACAAGTAGTTTGGAAGTATTTTGAAAGCACATATCATTTGCAGGAAAACTTTTATATATTTGTCTAAGAATAGAATCATGAAGGAGGGTATTTTGCTTACGTAAAAGCTGAAATAAGGGAACAGCTGAAATAAGGGAACTTGCCTCTCAAAACCTTTAATGTTTATGTCTAAGTATGTAAAGAAACACACATTTTTTTAAAGCTAGAGTTATGGAACTTGTCTCTATGAATTTTTAAACGGAACACTTTTGTGAAATTTCAGTTAAATGCTTTGAGTGACTGGAAATTTATGGTCAACTTGCACTAATGCTTTATTGAGATTGCCTAAGTATAAACAGAGGCGTAACTTTGTCAAATTAAAAGCTACATTTATCGAACTTATCTCTACCATGTTTTTTTGTTTCAGGGAACACTTGTATGAAGTTTCTGTCAACTGCTGAGTAACTAGACATTTATGGCAAACTGCATCGACACTTTAGTGTATTTGGCTATTAAGTATGAAACGATGTATAAGTTTGTCAAATAAAAAGCTAGAGTTGTGGGCTATTATTCTCCAATTTTGTTTTGTTATGGGGAACATCTGTGTGAAGTGTCATTCAAGGCCTTGAGAGATTGGAACGTTACGGCCAACTTCCACCAGTACGTTAATGTGACGGAGACATCAAAACTATAATGTGAGGGGCACATTAATGCCAAGGTGAGTAGGAAAGTTCTTCAAATAAGAAAGCTCTTCTGCCTTCTAGATGTATTGGTATAGCCAATGGTTCATCAGATCTCTAGTGATACATTTAACAATGATAGTGAAATATGTAAACACAACCATACTGATACCATCTCAACTGCGTTTACATTGTTTATTATGTCGTAGTGAGTTATAAGTAGCTGTAGTAACGACACCGTTATATATGGTCTAACAAGCGCTAAAATGAAGTAAAACACCATTCAAACAAACAAACAAAGCATTCATCATGCTAGTTATATATATTTTCCTCTATGTCACGCAGTTACCTTCCTACATTGATACACATACCCTTGTATCATTGGCAGGCAAGTATCTGCTGGAAGTTCGGTCTTAAAACACATACCCATGTATCACTGGCAAGTATTCTGCCGGAAGTTAGGTCATAAAACACATATCCTATGTATCATTGGCAAGTATTCAACCGGAAGTTGGGTCATAAGACACATACCCATGTATCACTGGCAAGTATTCTGCCAGAAGTTGGGTCATAAGGCACATACCCATGTATCACTGGCAAGTATTCTGCCGGAAGTTGCGTCATAAAACACTTACCCATATATCATTGGCAAGTATTCTGCCGGAAGTTGGGTCATAAAACACATGCCCATGTATCATTGGCAAGTATTCTGCCGGAAGTTGGGTCATAAAACACATACCCATGTATCACTGGCAAGTATTCTTCCGGAAATTGGGTCGTACTTGACTTCTTCACATGTATTGTATCCAAGCCCCATGACAAAGGCGCCTTCAATCTGACCAATATCTACAGCCGGGTTCAAACTGGAAAACAGATGCAGTTTTTAGTATGGCAAGTTCGATGAACATCTGCAGAGGAATGTCATATGCATCGCCCTTTTCAGTTCTTTGAAAAATACGCGGGAAATGCGATTTGTTCAAAACGACAACAACACTAAAACTATCTGAAATATCCAATTAAGCCAATTATCACTAATTAGAATTGCGCTCATTTGTCATACTCTACCGAGATCTTATTGATATAAGACTTCAAATAAAAAATGTGGTAAAAGCCGATCACATTCATTAAACTTAGCATGGAAACAATCGAACATTTGTAATTTGTTTATAATGAACGGCAGTAAAACAGTAAGGCGCAAAATTTAGGTCATTGTTGAACTTGTCGGAGATCTTTTCAATAAAGTGAGGTGAGCAAGAACATAATGTTTTTATACATTAAGTCATATTACGTAACCAACTACACGAATATTAGTATTTCTCTCTTTCCATCACATGCAACAACTCATTCATTTACTTAGGTCTATTATCCAGTCAGTCTTACACTCGTGTATTATGTACAAGGCACATGTCTTAATTAGTAATCAATAACAGTCATATGCATTGTTATTTAGCAAGTTTAGGTCAATAAGTAATATATCCCTTTGGGAGAGATTTTTCTACAAGGCAGGTACATGTATTTATACATATCGAACTGTAGCATAATTCCACTACCGCTCATGAACAGTCTCAATCAAACCGAGACTGCAATATTTCGTATGTGTCGTGCTCGGCCGTTTCCAAAGGTCCATTATCATACTCTTTTTTGTAATATTAAGTTAAAGCAAGTATAAAGAATAATCGACACAAACTGTGTTATACCCCTAGATTTGGATACAGATCAAAGGAGTAAATATTTTTGTTGACCGTATTGGCCTTTGTGAAGAACGCATGGTAATTTACAATGGAGTTCCATCTAATTGGCTCTAGTTTAACAAGCTTTTACTGCATTGTTTACGCCCGTTAAAGAAAACGGAACGTATTAAATATTAAGGTATGGCGTTGTTGTCTGTCCGTCCGCCCAGTCACAATTTGAACTCATCATGCTAACTCATGAAGGATCATGGAACTTCTTCATAGACTGTTCATGGGACAAGGATGATCTCTATTGGTTTTAAGACACCATGTTAAAGGTCAAGGTCACGGTGACCAAAAAGAAAAAAACGGTGTCTGAGCTAGAACTCGAATATATTTCACCCTAAAACATGGAACCGACTGTTTTAGACAGACTGCCCATGGCAAAATGATGATCACTGTTGTTTTTGAGGTCAATAGTTGTCAGAAAGTCAAGGTCATATTGACTTGACACCTGGGAAATGCTTTTTTTTCACATAAAACCCTTAGCAAATGGGTTTATAATACTTCATCTCCATGCTTTTGTTGTAAATGTGTAAACATCAAGACCCTATCAAAGATGAACAGTTGACATAAAAGACTACCCTTTCCCTTATTTATGTGTTAATTTGTATTCACATTTCTAATTATATTATTGTAAGCTTTTCTGATGCACCTATTATTTATAAAAATATAGTAACCCATATATTTGAGAAACAGTCTGGTTTGGTTGAACCGTTGTATTCTAAATTCTAGCACCTATCATGCCGGAGTTACGGTCCTTGGATTTTTTAAAATTGACGATTTTTTCGGTTTCTGCTCAATAACTTAAAAAATTATAATCAAGACTTGATGAAACTTGGGGTCACTGTTAATGGACATAATATCTGATCTAGTTTTGATAACCGGTCATATTGCACCTATCAGGCTGTAGTTACAGCCATTTTTTTAACTTTTGCCGAGGTTTATACTATATATCAACTGAGTTTTACATTGGTGGTTCCTATCAGGCGGTTTACCATAATTCTCTGAATTACATTGTTAATTTAGTAATGCTGAATTAAATAAGGCTTTAATTTGTTTATAGAAATACACACCTTTCCCCACAGTCGTAGACTATGTCGACCCTGCTCACTTGGTATTCTCCAGTCAGTACATCTAACTCTACTTCCGTGCATGTCGCTCCATAAGAGTTATACCTGAAGCTATCAGCTGGATTTGTTGCATGTTTGCCTGCAACCCTGTAATAACAAGCTGTTGTTTTAATTATAGAAAACACTAAAATGTCTGCGGGATTGATCACATGCCTGGCAATGGTGTTATATAAGCGCATATTAAAGATGTACACAAAGGTATCTACTGGACGTGCGCAAGAATGCTAACAACACCGATATATAAGCATAGTTTATAGACATAAATAAAGGTGTCTGGATTCGTCACCAGGAAGCATGCAAAGCGGATATTCAGAAATACACATACACAAATTAGTCTACTGTATTTGTCACCAGGAATCCTGCAAGTTTCTTGCTGGTTGCATGCAAGGCTGTAATAAATGCACAGTTTATAAAATGGCTGTAGGAGCGTGCTCATTTATCAAGATCTTGTATATTGGGTGTGATAAGTAAACAACAAAACAAGAGGCATCGCTTGTCGGTTTCAAAAGCTCGTCCATCATGTCGCCTAATGATGCCAAAGACGTGTGTGGAGATTCAATCCAATCTGTGAACTAGTTTCCGAGGGCGTGACCGGTAGCAAGCATGTTTCGCCACCGTTCAAAAAAATTGAGACTTCATTACCTTTTGTATTTACCAAGCATGACTTTACATAGTTCTGTTTGATTTGATTACTTTTAATTAGATTTTACAATGGTGATGTTATTTCTCTACACAACTGCAGACTTGGTTGCAACTTACGTTTGTGTTTCGGAGAGCACTATATTGTTATAGTAACACTTGTTGACAAGTTCTACCCACGTTGGATTGACCATCTTGGCTTTAACTGGCGCCATGCGGGTCACGATCTGTCGACAGCAAGCTATGGCTCCCTAAATGTACCAAGCATTACATGTATATGACTCGCTCGTGCTAAAACATAACCTGTATATGGTTAATAAGCATACACAAAATGGAAATATACTCTGTAAAAAAAGTTTTGGACCATAGCAGTGTTCGAACCCGTACACTGATCGCTGAACCTTGACATGCAACGAGCCACACTAGTAAACAGTCCCTTTCGGTCTTTCGGACAGAGGGGACAACAACTAGGTTTTACCTGTACTGATCAGGCAACAAGCATCACTAGTAATGAGTCCCTTACGGTCATTCGGACGACAAGGGGACAATGACTAGCTTTTGATGTACTGACCATGCAACAAGCCTCAACAGTAACGAGTCCCTTCTGGTCCTTCGGACGGCGAGGGAACAATAACTAGGTTTGAGTGCCCAGATCGCCCACCCCATTGAAGATTTTAGTATCAAATGGTGTCGTAGAGAACATGCGGACCCAAACTCACTTTCTACTTGGAAAAAGTCAATTCTGAAAATTATAGATACACGTATTAACTTTTATAATGCTAACCCCTCTTTACTACCTCCGAGACCTAGGTTTTCCTTTCGTAATTTAAAATCGGGAATTCAGGAATTTCATAATAAATTTGTTTTAGTTCCTGCAGATAAAGCAGCTAATAATGTAATTATTGTTTGACGCCTACATTATGTCAATGTTTTATCTCTGGAACTCGGCAGCACCAATTCGTATACTCCAGTTAATTCTACCGAGGATGATGTTGTTTCCGCACATATCACTCGGTGCACTACTTTCAAGGCTGGTGTAAACGATAAGCAAAATAAACTGCCTACTATGTACTGGATTCCTAAATTACATAAAAATCCATATAAGGCTCGCTTTATTTCGAATTCTAGTGCGTGCACCACAACAAACATCTCCAAACTTTTAACTTCTTGTCTTACTGCCGTTAAAGTTCACGTTAAACTATATTGTGATAAAACTTATGAAAACTCAGGGATTAATTTATTTTGGTCTAAAAAAAATTCAGGAGACGTTCTTGATAAAATGTTCAAGAAAGGTCAAGTTTCATCAATAAGCACTTATGACTTCTCTACACTATATACAACCTTACCACATCACCTTATTAAAGACAAGCTAATTTCTCTTATTCAAAAACATTTGCTAGAGAAAATACTACATTTTTGGCATGTACTACTATAAAAGCGTTTTTTACTAATGGCAGTTTTGACAATTATACTATGTGGACTTGCTATGAAGTTTGTGAAGCACTCATCTTCCTATTATATACTATTTTCGTCAGGTATGGAACCACCGTTTATAGACAAATTGTTGGTATCCATATGGGTACGAACTGTGCACCACTTGTCGCAGATTTGTTCTTATTTTGCTATGAAAGGGATTTCATGTTGAGTCTTTCACCAGATACCCAGGCAGATGTTATTGAAGCCTTTAATGATACCTCTCGGTATCTGGATGACATATTGAACATTGACAACCCTTTCTTTCCAACTATGGTTAATTATATTTATCCTAAAGAACTTCAGCTTAACAAAGCTAATATATCTAATAATAACGCTACTTTTCTTGATTTAGATCTCTCGATTGAAAATGGTGAAATAATTAGCAAAATCTATGACAAGAGAGATGATTTTAATTTTGACATTGTTAATTATCCCCACTTGGATGGGGATGTTCCCCGAGCAACTTCTTATGGGGTATATGTGTCTCAACTTATTCGTTTTTCTAGAGCTTGTACTCGAGTTGAGGACTTTAATATTCGTAATCTTTGTATAACTAAAAAGTTACTCAATCAGGGTTACCGTTACCATAAACTTCGTAAAACCTTTGCAAAATTTTATTATCGTAACCCTGATCTTCTTTCCAAATATAAAAGTAATTTAAGGACTCTTCTGCGACAAGGACTATCACAACCTCACTTCTATGGTGATGTGATTTATAAACTTCGTAAGATTCTAGGTCATGATCACTTTCATACTATCTTTGTTAAACTTGTTAAAAAGTTTATCAAAAGAGGTTATGACCCTATCATTTTGCAACGTACTGCATGCTTGGTGGTGGACCCTTTTACAGTTCGCCACTATGCTTTCCTCTTTAATTGTACGATGACCGGACAGGCTGTGGACCCTGTGATGACGCCTACCTAAAATCCATTGGGACGGTGGCGTTTGATGTTTGTCCATGATCTTTCTTGTAGTGCCCTTAATGATTTATTCTCTTACTGCTCTGGCTTCTGCAAAGTCATTGAGTACCACCTTCATTGTGGCTTTCTAGGCTATTGTTTTTTTTTTGTATTATATTTATACGAGCATATTTGTGTTTTACTTATATTGCCTATTGATGCTGCCTTGTTGGTTAGAGATTAGATCATGACGGGGATTTCTTTATTTACACTGTCCTGTTTTAATGGGATGACAGTAGGGTAAGTGTGAGGTTTGGTGCACCCTAGAACCGGTTTAAACCCCCAGTGGCCTACTTTGCCACTGACCGTTCCAAGGCGGTAGCCCTATTGTCAACCCTTTTCGTGTTTGTGATGTCGTTTGCATTTATTATTGCTTTTGCCTTCTTGTTTGTCTGTTTGCGTGTTTGTTTCTGTGTTTTGTGGTTTACTGTCCTCCTTGAATGCTACTTTCCCTGTCCGATCTTTTTATATTTCTTGAGATGTACTGACCATGCAACAAGCCTCACTAGTAACGCTGCCGCCAGTGGTCAGGTTGTTGGCATTTATCGTAGAATTTGTAGGCTTGATAGATATCATAGATACTGGTACACCTAGCTCAAATGCAGCAACCTGCGCAACCTGTGACGAAGTATAAGTAAAATAAATTTACAGGGTTCAAGTCTTTGACAGTTGTGAATGTTTGATGTAGATGTTATATGTCGGATTTAGAAAACAGTATATTTAATATAATTATTCCTGTTGGGGCCACTATTTCAGGGTTTATTTAATTTTAAGTAGATATATATCCCTTTAATATATATACATATATATCTATTCTATCAAAACATATGGTATTTCAGTTAAAGCCAATCTGATATAGATAGATAGTTTATTCAAATCTGCAAGACACTTAATCTATAGGTAATATGATGGGCAACACTTCCATTGCCCACTAGTACCGGTTTAAGTGATATTTTACTTTAAAGCCACACGTATTGGGCTTGGTCATCTCAACTGACCAGTAAGTGGTAAAACTAACTAGCAATTACAGATATACAATCATAAACGTTTAATGAGAACCTTTGTATTGATGCCTTGTCCCATTTCTACACCACCATGTTGCACGATGACAGATCCATCTTTCCCGAGCACGGCCACAAGAACGGTGTACAAGTTTGCATCCCAGCTCAAGCCGAACTTCATCGGAACAACGGCCAGTGCCTTCTTTTTCCATCGATTGTCCTAACCAAAAAAACACAACAACGTAAAAATAATGTTCATCAATTTAATTTTAATGGCAATTATTTGTTAAATAATAATAATAATAATGTTAATATATCATGTATATTTCAGCAATGGTCACCATATTTGATGAAGGACAGCAACACAGTTCTGAAACAGCACCACTTAAAGTAATGTATAATGGACATATTTCTTTTACAGATGTAGCTTCAATATGAATACGCATTTAAAAATGTCAAGAAATCGATGGAAATGTCCATAATTTTAGTAATATTTGTCTAGTTGGATTAAGGAAGCAAAAGCAAAAACAACAACAACAACAACAACAACAACTGCACTATCTTGTGAATTTGCTATTATGGATAAATACATTTTTTTTTACAATATATACACTCGCATATAAACATATAAACATGTATCTAACAGGAAAAATATACAGCAATACCCTATTGAAAGAATCCAAATCGTTTTGACGAAGGTCCACTTGTGCCAATGTCATTAGTTCTTGCATGACTACATCTATATTGCAGTGCTCTAGGATAGCACCTTGAGGAGTCCTCTAAAAGTAGAATAAAAGAACAAATGTTTTGATACATAACAATATATTGGCCAACATTTTGTAAACACCTTTTAAAAAATGTTATGGTTTAAATACATACGGCTCTATTAAGGGGTGAAATATTAATCTTTTTGTGTTTTCCCGGTTCTTGGGATGACAATAGGGTTAGAGTGAGATTTGGTGCACCTTACAACATGGTTTTAACCCCCAGCCATTAAGAGGTCCTGCCTTAATTCCATTAAGCGATGGGAAACCTTATATTAGCAGGATTGTATAAATGATATTTACTGAAAAAACGCGATGACTCATCTAAAATTACCTATTCAATGTTTTAATTTTACAATATGCAAAACCTTTAAGCCGAAATAGATTTTATTTCATACCCCAGCCAACCCTGTTTTCGCTTCTTGGAGAAGGGGTTGGGTGGGATTTGAAAGTTAATACTCGGACCACGTAATGGACCTTTTTTGCCACTGACCGTTCCAAGGCGGTATCCCTATTGTCATTGCGTTTGTGATGTCTTTTTTAGCCCTTTATTCATATTTAAAATTGTTCTTTGTTTCTTCGTGTGTTTGTGGTTGACTGTCGTTCTTGAATGCTACTTTTCTTGTTCGAGTTTTATATCTATTTTTAAACAGAGATTGACGGATACGTTCATAGAATGATGGGGTAAAAATAATAATAAGTAACAGATGAAAATATTGTTAATTCTTATAGAGCAAAATGTTATAAATTGTTTGCCATTTTTAAATGATGTTGAATCTTACCTTGATTACATAAATATTAATAAGAGGTTTGCGTTTACAATGTTAAGAACTTATTTTCAGACTTTTCTATTTTTATTTGGGGGAGGTACCTATAAATCACCGTAAAACATACACGTGTACGAAAGAACTTTATTTCGGATGATGAGGCCCGTCCATTACATCATTTATATGCAGTAAACATATCAAAACATGGAAGCAGTTTTTTCATTATGTATTGTTTTATTCTGAAAACAATAAAGAACCATCCATATTATTATGTTATATTGTATTAATATTAAGTATAGCTTAACTTTTTGACTTGTTTATTTTTTGTTCATAAATGTCAGGTACAGGTATTACATAGACATAGAGAATAAAAAATAGGTATTTTCATACCACACGCTATATTAGACCTGAGATGCCATATTATTAGCCCGAGAGCTTTAGCTCGAAGCTTTATATGAGACGAGGGCCTGATATAAGGTGTGATATGAAAATAAACATGTATTATTCCATATATCATATATTTCAGCAATGACTTTGTTGAACTGCCACCTAGTTCATTCTGATGTGATCATGTCTGACGTGTAAGAACATTTTTCTCCCCGAGACTTGATTTAAAATGAATGCCATCGATTTTGACATTAATAAATGAAATTGTCTAATCAAGAAAATGAAGTGGTTATTTCATCCTAGCTTAATGATTCTATAGCCAATAAATTGTCGCAAAACAAGATTGAAGCAACAAATGAAACGCAGACGACAAACCATACGCGTGACAAGAAATATAAAAAGATCGGACAGGGAAAGTAGCATTCAAGGAGAACACACAACCACAAAACACAGAAACAAACACGCAAACAGACAAACAAGAAAGCAAAAACAATAATAAATGCAAACGACATCAAAAACACAAAAGGGTTGACAATAGAGCTACCGCCTTGGAACGGTCAGTGGCAAAGTAGGCCACTGGGGGTTTAAACCGGTTCTAGGGTGCACCAAACCTCACACTTACCCTACTGTCATCCCATTAAAACAGGACAGTGTAAATAAAGAAATCCCCGCCATGATCTAATCGTATACGTTAATAATCGGTAATTTCCGTATCACTTCGGTAAAAGAGTTGATGTGATTAGATTATTTCCATGATATTACACTTTTACCCTTTACTTCACCCGTGTGATAAAGCTTTATTGCCCGGCAACTAAATCCTGATGGATATCACTACCTAGGTCTATGTCGTATCGTATATTCAAAAAAGGTATATATAGGCAAGTATGTGATAAAAATGTGCAAGGTATTACCGATATAATATTCAATATAACATTGCTATATAAACAATTATAATCTGGCCTCAATTTATATTCCTGAGCAAATCAGTCAATGGCAGTAAATAAGCAAGCTTTTCATGCTTTTTCAACGACCAGGTAACTTTGGGAAATATGTCCTGAATTAAAAAGCTAAGCTCACAGACTTGGAATAGAGACAGTGAGTTGCCATAAGCCAAATAAACCGTCTGCAGAATAACAGAAGTGTCAAGGATGTAACACCATCAAAGATGAATTTCACTTTATTGTGAATGACGACTGTATCATGAATTTTAATTCCAATTATCTGCAAGTATATCACACCTTAGGTTCAGACAGACCTATCTTTCTATCATGTTTGAAATCTTACTAAAATACACTTAGTAACGTTGGTGTCATACAAGTTGTAATGCGAATACCTTGCAGCCGCGCAACATATCTGACGTCATTTAAATAACTAATTATGGGGTAAATCGGCAGAGCCTTAATATGGTATGAGTGTTTGGGCACCATAGATCCAGCGGCCTTTTTGCCAATGACCGATCCAAGGCTGTAGTCCTATTGCCAACCCGTTTATGTTTGTTATGTCACGACATTGTATTGCTTCTTATTAACCTTGTAATTGTTGTTTGTGTTATTGCGTGTTTTTTGTTGACTGTGTTCTGTGAAAGCTACAATTTCTGTTCGACTTTTATATCTACTAGTTTCCTATATGTTTTATTCAACTAGTTTATTAAAGAAATAATACACAGTCGCTCATATAATAGTCTCTCTCTCTTGCTATATAATTTTACACAGATAGAATTTAATATAACTTATAGATTCACTCAATACGTTTAGATCCAGCTTATATGTTTATAAACAGATCAAGGCAACATTTTTATTATATTTTAGTAGTATTTCTTTAACGCTGCATTAGCTGTAACGTTTAGTTTATAAAACACAAAATAATTACGTTATGATTACATTATGAAAGACATCCTATAATCAAAACCTAATGCGCTAATGAATATCACGTGATAAATTGTAAATATTGCGGTCCTAGCAATGTTTACAAACAATATAAATATAAACATATATTTTTTCAAATTGACGAATTTATTACTACATCATTATTTGGGTATATGCTCATGTTTCCATGGAATAAAATCAGACAGTAATTTATGTCCTTTACTTGCGGACAGTGTCACTTTAAGATAAACAATATTGAAATAAGTGTTGATATTATATATTTGTGATATACATCTTTATATTAACAATTCAATTGTTTAAATAGGAATGTATGCCAATATCATAAGTGTACTTCTACTATTATTGAAATTAAAAAAATCACCTAAATCTATTTATATAGCAATTGAACTGCTTAGCGGCTCATTGAAATAGTATCTCATGTAATTTAAAGTGGCAACGTGCTCCATCTCTTACCAGCGAATAAATCCCTATGGTTCTTTAACATGCTCGGAGGATAGGCTATTATGATACACGGGACCACACAGTTTACATCCTCATTCGACATACATGACTAATAAGGAATTACGTGTCTTGGATTTTAAGCCCTTGGAACTAGAGAATAATCCCATTGGAGCCGGTGAGGGTTAAACTCCAGATTATGTCTACAGTGCTATACAATGAGCCATTTAGGCTTCGTGGTTAAATAGCAACTATCTTACTGATTTCAAAAAGTGAATTAGAGAATTAAGGAACTGTCTGTATCGTTAAAAAATGTTTACATGTTAAAATTGATTGCCACCGTTCTCTAGAATGTCTAAAGAATCGGTTTGAAATCGATAATATCAAATCGATAATAACTTTATAAAAATAGACAGACCGTCATACAGTATAAACATAAAATATGAGATTTATGTTATGTTGATTCATATCTGCAATCTATCCAGCTGATAAATAATGATATAAATACTTGATACAACATCATTTCAATATTTCGACTTATGTATACTCAGTTGCAAAAGAAACTGGACACTTTGAAAATGTTACTTTACACACTATCCACTTTACACCCTATCCTCTTTATCAAGCGACAGTCCCTTAAGGCTTGGACCTATCGAAAAACAAATGACAACATGATATTGGCAATGGAATGATAAAAACTTTGGTACCAATCATGGCATATTCATTTTGGAATTTGTCAATTTAATTCTAAAAAAACTTTATACGATTAAATCTAAACAAAACTCAGTGTCCATTTTCTTTTGCAACTGAGTATACTATGTATTCATTATTAGCCAATAATTGGACCTGCTAAAATATCTGGACTTGCTGGTACAGATTGTTCTGTTTGCTAAAATACCAGGCCTTGCTGGAACAGACGGTTCTGTTTACTGAAACAGATTGTTCTGTTTGCTAAAATACCAGGCCTTGCTAGTACAGCTGTTCTGTTTGCTACAATACATGGCCTTGCTGGAACAGACGGTTCTGTTTACTGAAACAGATTGTTCTGTTTGGTAAAATACCAGGCCTTGCTGGTACAACTGTTCTGTTTGCTACAATACATGGCCTTGCTGGAACAGACGGTTCTGTTTACTGAAACAGATTGTTCTGTTTGCTAAAATACCAGGCCTTGCTGGTACAACTGTTCTGTTTGCTACAATACATGGCCTTGCTGGAACAGACGGTTCTGTTTACTGAAACAGATTGTTCTGTTTGCTAAAATACCAGGCCTTGCTGGTACAACTGTTCTGTTTGCTACAATACATGGCCTTGCTGGAACAGACGGTTCTTTTTACTGAAACAGATTGTTCTGTTTGCTAAAATACCAGGCCTTGCTGGTACAACTGTTCTGTTTGCTACAATACATGGCCTTGCTGGAACAGACGGTTCTGTTTACTGAAACAGATTGTTCTGTTTGCTAAAATACCAGGCCTTGCTGGTACAACTGTTCTGTTTGCTACAATACATGGCCTTGCTGGAACAGACGGTTCTGTTTACTGAAACAGATTGTTCTGCTTGCTAAAATACCTGGCCTTGCTGGTACAGATTGTTCTGTTTGACGAGGATCGGGTCCTGACTCAAACTTTTTGCAACATGCTCAATCATTGTCTCCATCATTAAAATGGCGGGGGTTGATCCTGAAATAAAATTATGGAAAAATGTCATACTGGGAAATACAAGACAATTTATGGTTCAGAGGAAAATCAGAGTAAATTGATACTCTCTTAGGTTGGCTCCTTTGACCTATACAAATTAAACAAGTGAACAATTACCACAGACTCAGCCTGAATGAGGCAATAGTGTTGCAATAATTATTTTCTCTCCAATATTTAATATATAATTCCACATACATGTACTAACTTCAATATGACTTAGGGACATAAGCTTTTCCGTACGTCTCACCTGGTGCTCTGCAAAACGTATGTTGAGCTTTGTTAGTTCGTACTGCTTCACAGTTGATTTTCCAGTTGGGGCAGAAGTATGCTGAAAATATATATCTTAGTTAAGATCGCAGGGCAATACTTATGAGAAAGTGACGTGATTTAGTACTTAAACTATCCTTAACTGGTGTCATAACTACATTATTACAGTAGGTATTTGATATGATGGTCTGTATTAGTTTACACATTGTGTATGTATTATTTCTTTTGACGGGGTTTAGTTAAAATGATGATAACATGAGTGGAGAAGAAGGTAGTAAATATAATGCTAACACTTTTGATGCATTGTGTAAGAGTGGAGAAGAATGTAGTGTATGTAATTCTTATAGATTTTGTCTCAGTCTGTAAAGGTATCAGCATATACGTGTTCATTACCATTATCGATACAAGCAGGAATAAGTTGAACTGTGTCATCATTTGGAATGTAGCCCAGGTCAGCATACACCGAAACAATGATACCCAGCAACTTTCCTTGGTCATCATGACCTATTTTATAGTCCGCCTTATAGGAGAATCGTCCACCAAGCATCTTCATGTTTGTCCACATATTCATATGCATTCGTACTGGTCTAAAGTTAAAAATATAACCTTTTAAACAGGAAGAGGCACGATGAATGAGTAATTAGTACTGTTAAACAGGTGGTCCGTTTGCATATTATTTCTGTTCCTTTATCATAGAACAATATTTGAATTATTCCCGTATATGAACAGGTTCTTTGCGAATAGGTCCCATGCTATTGAGTTCACAAACTTCAAGACAAGTATCAACTACATGTAGATCGCATACTTCAAGACACCTATCAACTACATGTAGATCGCATACTTCCAGACACGTATCAACTACATGTAGAACGCATACTTCAAGACAAGCATCAACTACATGTAGATCGCATACTTCAAGACACGTATCAACTACATGTAGATCGCATACTTCAAGACACGTATCAACTACATGTATATCGCATACTTCCAGACACGTATCAACTAAATGTAGATCGCATACTTCAAGACAAGTATCAACTACATGTAGATCGCATACTTCAAGACACGTATCAACTACATGTAGATCGCATACTTCAAGACAAGTATCAACTACATGTAGATCGCATACTTCAAGACACGTATCAACTACATATATATCGCATACTTCAAGAGAAGTATCACCTACATTACAAGGATTTTCAGCCGGGTGTATGGGAATTTTCCAACCTGTTCAGTTTCCTGTCAACAATCACTCTGACGTGAAATCAAACAGGTGATAATATTCCCATACTTTGCTGAAACTCTCTAATTTTATCATGAAATCGACAATACGTTAATAAGAAACATGACAAATCCAAGAAAACGTTTTGTTTTTTAAATTAGGTTTTAATTAATTTTATGATAGAGGACATCCGAAATTTAAAACACAACAAGAATGGGAAATTGACAAATATACGCCTGTTATTCGTGTGGAATCAATTTTACACGTGTGAAGCTGAAAAGCAACCACAGTTAATCAATCTTGAATACATATTGTTGAATAATCCAACAATGCTTATGTTGTTCCAAGTTGTCAAACAGAAACTAGCAACGAGCAATTTCAAGTAATAGGTCAGTGCCATTGACCTTTGAAACATTGTCTAAAAGATCTATGTGGTCTACCGCTAACCAAAATATAACTACACTTAAAATATGAATTTAATCCGTGCTGAAATTCTATTTAAATAAGCGAAAGCCAATTTTCAGTGAGAGATCACAGAGACTGACCTTGACCTTTGAACTATCAGCCCCAACATAAATCGATATATCTCTCACGGAGACAATGCATGTAGACATTCTAGTTAACATGAGCGGAAATCAATTTTCAGTTAAATGTCCCAATGACCTTGACATTTGACCTCTAAATCAACATGGGTCTACCTCTCACAAAGATAAAAATACTCAGTTAACATAAATTCGATTCATACAGTCGTACTCACTTCGACCTAATGACCTCAGAATCAATAAAGGTATACCTGAAGGATTAATACAGTTTTATCATCATTCTTTCTTTAAATCTGACAGGTTTGTAACTTCCATGTTTAGATGCAGACGACAGGAAGCTTGTGTCATTGTGCAGATATGTTGATGTTGTACTCTCATTACTACATAGCTAGGCATGGTGTAACAGGATTACATAATGACACACAACACTGAGTTATAGAACGGACATAAGTTGTTGTGTATTAAAACATGTTGTTATAACAATGTGTACCAACTTGATGTATAGGATTACACTTTGTTAATATTTCTTATTATACACTTTCTTATACACTTTCATTACACAAATAAATTTAAACAGACACATCGATGTTAAATACCCTGGTGGCCGAATGATGTAGAACACAAGTTTACCATTATTTCGTTTGTTTACCTATTTGTCAGTTTAGCAGCAAGTCCACATGCGCATGCCACGATGTTGTTTCTAGTGACCTTCCCGCCATATGCACCACCAAGCCTCTTTACAGATACGTTGATCCTATAATTATAATAAATCATGAAATAATGAAAAATATGGAAAAAACTATTTTTTCCTCCCCTCCCCACCCCACAAAAATAAAACAACAACCCCAAACCACTCAATAAATCTTACAAGTTTATGTCTTTTCTTAAATACACTCATTGTTTGCGCAACAATGGTAACTTAAGCTTTGACAAGCATTGTACACGCTTCTTACTGTTTTTGTCGTTCTTACTGTTTTATCTAACTGCATTTGTTGTCATCGTGGTGCATTATTGCCAAGGAAATATGTCCGGCGGCGATAACTCAATATATATTTCGAAGGATGGCATACTTTTGCAATACCTTTCCCGAATACTAAGAGAATAGACTGAGACCTCCAAATCAATATGGGTCTACCTGGAATTTAATCCCACCAGGAATCAGCCTCAAACTTAAGACCTTCGAGCCGAGATGCAAGTATGCCAATCCCTCGACCACCACAACGTCCAATGACAAGACTGAAGTTCATCATGTCATGAAATCAAAGGAGAAAATTGGAAATCGTCGAACACGATAAATACACAAAATATTGCAGTCTCGGTTTGATTGAGACTGTTCATAAACGGTAGTGAAAAGTGATTTCTACCGTTCACGCCTTCTAGCCCCGGTTTGAGCAGAACTCAACATAAATTTGAGCCATCCCGAAGATGGTATGCATATGACGGTGATCATGGAACCTTCGATGCGGTATTTTCACACCATTCCATGGCCAGCGGCATATGGTCCCAATTTCTAACAAAACGCGTTGCCCTAAACGAGAAAACATAGAGCGAAATAAAACAAAAGGAATTTAACAGGGAGCAGAGGTTATGAAGCCTTTATATCACAGGTAACAGTCAAAATACCAAATTAAAAAGCAGGCAACATATCCTAAGGGTGACTAAGTCACAACTTCTGATGACAATGCTGGAGTGGATCATTTGTAATTAAATTAGATACACTACTCCTGGTGACACGATTGGAGTGGACCACTTGTAAACAAATTAGATACACTACTCCTAATGGCAAGACTGGAGTTGATCACTTGTAAATAAATCAGACCAACAACTCTTGGTGGCAAGATTGGAGTGTACCCCTTGTAAACAAATCAGATACACTATTCTAAATGACAAGACTGGGTGGATCACTTGTAAATAAATCAGACCAACAACTCTTGGTGGCAAGATTGGAGTGGACCCCTTGTAAACAAATCAGATACACTAATCCAAATGACAGGATTGGTGTGGATTACATGTAAACAAGTCAGAAAAAACTACTCCTGATGACAAGACTGGAGTGGATCACTTGTAAACAAATGAGATATACTATTTCTGATAACAAGACTGGGATGGATCAATTGCAAACAAATCAGACCCACACCTCCTAATGACAAGACTGGAGTGGATCACTTGTAAACAAATCAGATACACTACTCAAAATGACAAGACTGGAGTGGATCACTTGTAAACACATCAGTATTTCTGTGTAAAATATATCATATCAAAAAGTCAAAAAACTCATTACTTAATGAGTAAAGCAGACACTTAAAATATACATTTTTATACAAAAAAATAAATAAATAACACTCACTCAGTTTGTTCTCAGAACAGAGTGGGTTCTATATTGGAGACACTTAAACGTTCTCAGAACACACTGAGTTCCATTCGTGACGTTTTAAGTGTTTGCAATACTCATTGAGTAATGAGCTTGACTTTCTGATATATCAAGTTCTGAAACAAAGTAATTCTAAAATGATTAAATAGTCTCAACACATCGATAGTAGCTCTTTGACAACGTGCAATAGGCCATGTGCGCATCTGTTTTTCTTCCTGTGTGCCTGCGACCACACTCACAATGCCGACGTGCAATGGGCCGCGTGCTTTACCTGTTTTTGTATGCCTGTGCCCGCACTCACTATGCCAACGTGCTATCGGCCACGTGCCTTACTTGTTTTTCTGTATGCCCGTGACCACACTCACTATGTCAATGTTCAATGGGCCACGTGCATTACCTGTTTTTCTGTATGCCAGTGACCACACTCACTGCTTGCTGTACAGAGTCTGTCCATTGTGTGGTGGAGACGATATCCAGCCCATCTTCAGTCGGTATAACATTTGTACTCTATAATAAAATTACATCGTTTTTTTTTACTGTTTTGTTTGGCATTCCACAATCACATATTTATTTACAACGTTGATATCACTGAAACGTTGGATTAAAACGAAAAAGAGAGTGTTATCAATTGATCCATTATTTCATTCAGGATGTATACATTTATTATTTACATTTTATAAAACATTCTTAAAAACAATATAGTTGACTCAAGGGTTGCCTTAATTGTATATGTTTTTGTATAGTAGTATTGTTTGTGCAGTACCGTACAAACAACCCCAGGGATTACAATGGGCAGCGCCATCACACTCTCCAAAGTTGTTGTTGCATACTCTTATATTCATATAGTTATAATTGCAGTCATTTTCGTAGTTGCATTTAAATTTAACAGATAATGTCGTCATGCCGTTACGACTAATTCTGGTATTATAATAATAGCACAACTATAGCACACTAGCGTTTGTTTAGTGCTGTGTGGCGGCCGTAAAAAGTCGCCCCGACTACAAATCAGTAGTGTCATTACTTACTGGTCCTTTGAGATCATCAAGCCCGATCTTTGTGACTTTAAAGTAGAATATCGCTTAAGCCGGTGCTAGGAGGTGTGAGAGGTGTTGCCCTTAAATTACCTCTCATGAACAGTCTCAATAAAACCTAGTCTGCTGCTACTTTTATCTCTTGCTTGTGTTTGTTGCTTCCAAGCGATCCCCTTTTTAGTAGTTATTGACATTCACTACGTTTTCATAGTGCTATGTGGCGGCCGTAAAAAGTCGCCTCGACTGCAGATCATTAGTGTTATTACTTATTGGTCCTTTGGGATCATCAAGCCCGAACTTTGTGGCTTTAAAGTAGAATATCGCCTAAACCGGTGCTAGGAGGCGTTTGAGGTGTTGCACTTTACATCATCTCTCATGAACAGACTCAATAAAACCGAGTCTGCTATTTTTAGCTCTTGGTTGTGTTTGTTGCTTCCAAGGGATCCCCTTTTCAGTATTTATTGTTTAAGTCTGATTGAAGACTTTACCTGTGTCTCCATATGGAAATGTATCTGCTCACCAACGAACACTGTGCCATTTGTCACATGCGGAGCTGAAGCAATTACCTCTAAATGAAAAAAACACAAATATTTTAGGTCATGCGCGTGTTCCCAACTGCACTTTAATTAAAGAAAGCAACCGGTAAAATGTAGTTTGTCAAATACAAATTCAAGAAGAAAATGCATTAATGTAATTAATATATTATGTGAATAAAAAGAATAAAGACGCTTAAAAGAAGGTTAGGGATCTTTGAAGTTTGACCTAGTGACCTCAATATCAGTCAAGAAAAACACACATGGAAACCAAGGTGTGATATTCGGAAAACAGAATTGTGACCTTCATCCTAACCCTAGTAATTCTAAGCCAAAATAGATGACATCCAATAATTATATTAACAATATTGCAAAAAACAAATAGACATTCAGTAATGAGATTATTTAGTTTACTCTAATACTGGACCAAACAATGCAAGGCAAACTCTCGATACCTCTGATATGACATACTTAATATTCTAACAAGAACTGCGCAGTCTTTCATATACACAAAGAAGGGAGACAACTCTATGTTATTGTACGGTAAAATACGACTGTTCCCCGCGTATTTTTCATCCATTGAAAGCGAAACGTTACATGACGTCACTTTTTAAACCGTTAACGTCACAGAATGAAAGTAAATAGACATTTTGGTAAATATGTCACGAAGACAAACTTAAAAGTAATTTTAATGCAATTTTAATTACAACAAGCTTGCCATGATTCCAAACCTTGCATACACCCGATATAAACCCATCATATGCATCAATACACATAACATTAATAAGCATCTTGAGCAAGCTGAGAACGCTTGACGTCATACAGCGCAAGCTATATGACGTAAGCAACGACTTTATTGTTTGTCACGTGACTACTGTAACGTATTAACTGTACCGCGCAGAACTTTATATACGGGGGCGCCCAATGGTACAGCCTGTAAACATAGCAGCCTGATTACCTTGACCTCCGAGATAATATAGTGCCACCACAATGGCGTAAACAATGCGGTTATTGTCGTGTTAGAATCGAAATAATAAATACGTCCCTGTATTTTATCGGTGCGTATTTATTGTTTTTTAAATAACAAATCATAAAATATACATATTCTCGACATACGGTCTGGATTTCCGACAACGAGTTCAGGTATTGGCTTCTTGTAAAACTGTTTGGCAGCAATTGCTCCGTCAATAGTCACAACAGGTGGTTGTATGTTTGTGTAAGTCACGTTCACCAGCTTCGTTGCCTTATCTGCAATCTCTTGCGACTCTGCAAATATTAATATTCGTATCACCGTTATTAATATGATCTTATTGTAGTTACTGCTATATGTTCATGGTTTAGAACATGAATTCGATGTTGTATGTTGATAAATTGTTTTTATGTTAATACAATGATTAAAAAGTTGTATTAAAACCTCACACAGAACTTTCTGTCTAGTGTAGAAAAACTTGATGGGGATATTTTCTTTTAGTTTACTTCAAATTCCTTTGGTTTAGTTCATATTTATAAACTTTAAACAATTCCAGCGGGTTTATATTGTGCCAGATCAATACCCGGAGAGCGTGACCAAGGGCTGTAAGTTAGGGGTTTCGATGTTTATGAATACTTAAACACAAGTAGGTATAACAGTCCAACAGGAAATGAAGCTTTCACAGAACACAGTCAATCAAAAACACGCATTATGAGAGAAAATGGTCCTATAGAAATCACAGCATCCAAGCGAAATGGCACCGTAGGTCCGCACTACACCATTAACAAAGGACAAATCAAATGTACAATGAAACCAGTGGTGAAGACAAGGTAACCGACGTGGAATTATTTTTATAAGTTTATGGTAACGGTAGCCCCGCTGTATTATCTTTTAATTTATACAAAGATCACGAATATTAGAGTCCTCAATTCGACTGCAAGCTCTAGAAAAAATAAATTAGTTTAGAAAACATAGACCCCATAAGAAGTTGCTCGGGAAACATCCCCATTTAACTGGAAATAAATAAACAATATCAAAATTAAAATTATATTTCTTGTCATAGATTTTGCTGATCATTTCTCCAGTTTCAACAATAGAGATGTAAATCGAGAAAAGAAGCGAGGTTTTGAGCTCGTGCAAAAAAAATAACACAAAATACAGTTTTTGTCTATCCCTTAACATCAAACGAAGAAATTATGTTGCTTCGTCGTGTTTTTACAAATGAAATTTTATTTTGAAACGTTGTTGGTATGTAACGTTACTTTAAACGATGCCATTTATTGCATTTTTGAGTTTTGCATTTTTTTGGCGTTTGAAATGACGTCTTCACAGTCAACTAACAGGGTGTTAGAGGTATTGATAGGATATTTAATACCACCACAATAAGCAATCAGTGTTGATACAATATAAAAAGAGTAGGAAATGAGAAATTTGGTAATCCCACACACGATCAATTCAAAACAATATTACAATCTCAGTTTGATTGAGACTGTTCATGAACATGCTGACTACCATTCACACCCTCTAGCTCCTGGTTGATAATATAATTTCAACAGTACGAAAATTTGAGCAATCTCGAAGATGGTATGCATATGTGCCTTCAGCGAAGTATTTTCATACAATTCCGTGGCCAGCGGCGTATGGTCCAGCATGTGAAGTTTGATAGTGGCAGGAACGAAGGCTACTAAAACCAAAACTCTTGTTATGTAAAGAAGTATTTTATGATGAGTATAGAAATCAATTGCACTTTTCTTTTCATAACGACACTTAACCAGTATTTACTTGTTAGTCATGTTTCTACAAAAATGGAATGAATATTTTAAACGTGATCGAAAACAGTTTATGTTATGTCATATTAGTGAAAATATAAAGGCATGTGCATAAACCGTTTGTCTTATAGGCCATATAGTTGAACGTATAATTTAAGACTCATAACTCTGTTAATATTTTCTGGAATTTAACGAACTTGGCCTTTTTTTTTATACTAGACATATTCACTCAAACATTTTTCTGTAAATTGAACGTAAACCAATGCGGGACGGACGGATGGACGGTATACAGAAATGGCACAATTCTATAGTTCCCATCCGGTTTTAACCGGTATGGGACTTACACATAACATACTAAGTGCCCTGTTGAGGGACTGATTTTTAGGAGGAGTATTAACTTACCCGCCACTACAATTGCCAACGATTGACCATAGTACCTTACTTGACCGCTACAGAAAACCTATAATTATCAACAAACATTCATTATATGAGGTATTTTTATAAGGACACTTGCTTATATCCTCCACCCACCATATACACTTAACGAAACTTCTAACGCTACCTTTAGTTATTGTTTATTTTCTCAAAATATTCACAGTGGATATTCCTGAATTTTTCTACAGTAATGTGCAAATATGTCTTAAATATGTCATCAAAATTTGAGAACAAATCATTAAAGTGTTTTTGAAATACAACCTATCAAGTGAGATAACCCCCTATACCGAAAGTCGCAAATATCGGAAAATTTACCAATCGCACATTTGTATCGGCGCAATGCCGTTTTGAGTCATAATTAAATATTGAAATGTTTTACTTCACCTCTGTACTTTTACTTGGATTCAGAATTACAACAACATGTATAACAATATCATCAATCTAATAAGACAAAATAATACATTTACTATGTAAACTGTTCAAACTTAATTGCGACACCAATGACGTGTTTAGATCAACACTGGATTATTGAAAACAAATAGCATAAGAAAATGGATAAAGTTTTTGATATTTCATTTCATTTAAAACAATAAAAACACAATTTGAATCACATTTTATGTTTTGTTAACTTAACAGTCTCCATCAGTCTAGCATCAGTCTGTTCTGTAGGCAAAGTCCTAATATAACAAAGTCCTAATACCTGGTGTGACCACCATTAGAAGCAATCACAGCTCTGCAGCGGCTACGCATGGACAAAACATAATCGCTACAGACGCGCTGTGGCACACGATTCCACTCTTCTAGTACAAACTGCCCTAGTTGTCTCAGATTGAGAGGCCTCCTGGCCCGCACAGCCCTACCAATAACATCCCAAATGTGTTCAATCGGATTGAGGTCCGGGGAACAAGATGGCCAAGGCAGTACGTTAATTCTATGTGCACGAAGAGTTGCTTGCGTGGCTCGCGCTGTATGGCATGGCGCTCCATCCTGCATCAAACGCATTCGACGGTTAGTCTGTAGATGTGGAATACACACAGGGATCAGGATTTCATTTTGATATCGTGCTGCGTTTAAGTTACCATTTATCATTACACCCGCGGTTTTGGTATTCATGGAAATGCCACCCCAAATCATTACTGAACCGCCACCAAATCTGTTCCTCTCAATGACACAGTTGTCCCTAAAACGTTCATTCCGTCTTCTGTACACACGATGACGGCCGTCTTTGTCGAATAAATTAAACCTTGATTCATCCGTGAACAGGATTGATGCCCAGTCGGCTCTCGTAAACCGCACGTGCCGACGCGCCCATTGAAGTCTATTGCGTCTGTGGCGAGCTGTGAGCACAATTCCGTAGAAGGGTCTTCGGCATCGTAGTCCATGTTGACGTAATCTGTGGCGCACAGTCGCAGCACTGATAGGTCGGCCGTGTGATCCTATGGTCGCCCTTGACGTATCCGTAGCTCGTCGATTCCTGTTACGTAGGTGCTGATTAACGATATTGTTATCTTGTTGTCTGGTTGTGACGCGACCACGTGGCTGCCTGAGTCGGTCTCGGACTGATCCTGTTTGACGATACTTGATCATCAAGCGTATGACACTGATTCTGTGGACATTCATTATTGCGGCAACCTGAAATCAAATGACCAGGGATAGAATTCACGAAACAAGTTTCGTCGTAAAATGGTTTGTGGACAAATAAATAAATATCTTATCAAGGAATAAAAGAGATGTTTTACTGACCTGCCTATAAGTCGCACCTCCCTCTATCAAACCAACAACGCGTGCCCTTTGCTCAATAGATAGTCTAACCATTTTTTCTTGTACGTATGATTGACTTGCTAATCTCCTACTATTAGGGAATTAAAAAACAACCATTTCTTAAGCCGTTTTAAAACTCGGAAGCTCAAGTTCCACGTGCAGCATGCTTTGATTTTGAACCATCGCGCTGTTTTCACAAGCAAATAATCCGACGACTAATCCGTGATTCAAGATGCGTGATGACACTGTACATTGCACGCAAATCATTATTTTAAATAGTTTTCAATTCTTCTAATACAGGTGTAATACAGAGGTGAATTAAATTAAGGATAAACGCTACATACATGTAGTAGCATCAACGCCATGAACATCAACATGATACAATTGCGCGATTGGCAAAATTTCCGCATTTTGCGACTTTTGAATTTGAGGTTATCTCACTTGATGGGCTGTATCTCAAAAACAGATCTTTTTTCTTTCTTCAAATTTTGCGGAAATATGTATCGTAAATAGGAGCGTTACTCTGCCAAATTTCAAGAAAATCAAAAAAGCAGACTTTAAGAAATCCTAAAATAACTAAAGGTAGCGTTAGAAGTTTCGTTAAGTGTACATATGCTGAATTGACTTTAGATTGACTTATGTCGTTTAAGAGAGACAAATGCCATTACATGAGAGTAACCAGGCACCAGATCAGATGGATGGGCGCATAATATACGACTACACTCTCCACTCCATTACCAGCTATTGGAAAGTGTTACATATGCAAAATACTTAGGGGTTACCGTAATAAAATGTCTAGACTAGGGTCTTCATATACAAAAACAAATCACACAAGGCACCTAAGCCCCTCGGTTTTCTAAAATGCAATTAGGCACTGATTCGAAAGAAACAAAAATGTTATGCTACTCTGGTTCAGCCTCAGCTAGAATACATGTCACCCATATGAAACCCCTATCAGCAAAATTATATTTAGTCTACTCCATTGAACTGCAACTATATGGTCATGTAGGCGATGGTGCAATTCAAGTCACGTTGCAGAAATGGTTACTGAATTAAAATGGTCATTTTAAGAACATCAAGGTAAGTTAACCCCTATAAATAAAATTCATACAGGTTTAGCCTCCATAAATAAGGAACAGTATATTTTTCTTTTAAAACCGTTCGCGTCCATGAAGACTGCAACAGTTGGGTGGGTTATTGGATGGGCAGAGGTAGGAATGAAGGGGGAGAGGGGTGGATGGGTGGATGGATGGATGGGAAGGAAGTGAAGGATATATATATGTAAAGGCAGACAGAAGAGAACTGAAGACTTTATTTTAAAGTGGGTGTCGCAAACTTTGTGGTCCAAACTTTCCTTGAAGCCGTCTTAACATAACATAAAGTATCGTAATAAATACTCATTTGATTTATACTGTGAATCACACCAATATATGTTTAATTGGGCCATTTAACTTGCAATGTATTGACTTGTTGGTTTCTCATCAAGCAATTTCTTAGGTTATTTTGAACCACATCATAGAGAGGGGAAGCATACAAAATAATCTGGGAACCATGCCCTACTTTTACTATAGAATATATTCCTATGGTCTTTCATACCGGATAAGGTGATCCGCTTTTTACATGGTTGCTGGAAAATCTGATCTCAATGTGGGAAGATAAAAGTCGCGCGCTGATATCAACAATGACAGTTGCAGACGTCATTATATAAATAAACATGTATAACGTAGACTGGTGGGTTTTTGGATAGGTGGAGGGAGAAATGAAGGTGGAGAGAGTGGATGGGTGGATGGATGGATGTTTGGATGGATGGGGAGGAAGTGAGGGATAGATATTATGTAAAGATAGACAGAAGAGAACTGAAGACTTTATTTTAAAGTGGGTGTCGCAAACTTGGCGGTGCAAACATCCCGTGAAGCCGTCTTAACATAACAGAACGTAACGTAATAAATACTCATTTGATTTATACTGCTAATCACACCAATTATATATTTCCACCTTGATGAAGGTTTAATTGGGCCATTTGTATTGTTGGTTTAACTTGTAATGTATTGACCTGCTGGTTTCTCATCAACAAATTTCTTAGGTTATTTTGAACAACATCATAGAGAGGGGAAGTATACAAATAAATCTGGGAACCATGCCCTACTTTTACTATAGAATATATTCCTATGGTCTTTCATACCGGATAAGGTGATCCGCTTTTTACATGGGTGTTGGAAAGCCTGATCTTAATGGGTGAAAGATAAAACTGTTCCACAGCGTTTAAATATAAACGACTGTAGAAAGCTGCCATTATCGTTTATGTTAGCCCCACAGTGATTGGCCAACTGTGTAGATTTCCAGTTTTATAAATAAAACGCAGCTTGCTTGAGTTTGTAAAACGGGACATTGCGCAGTGAAGCAGTCTAAGCAAAACGTTAGTACTTAGTTGGCGACGTCAACGCGCAGAATGTAAATGGTATGCAAGAAAAAGAATCAATCATGGGTATCCGGTTCAGACAGGGAAATGTCAACACTCGGTATAACTGTTTTAATCGGAACCTCTGCAGAGCCTCGATTCTGATAAAAACACTTTTACCTCGTGTTAGAATTCCCTGTCTTCACCGGATACCCATGAAAGATTCTTATAGTCTTTAACATGCTCGGCGGGTAGATTACAATACGTTTACGTCCTCATCCGACAGACGAAGCTAAAAAAAGTGTCTAAGGACACACCGAAGTAACCCAGTGGCGTCAGTAAAGTTCTAACCTGCGATCACAGGATTCAGAGTCAAACGTACTAGCCACTGGGCCCCCGTGGCCCCTAAATGAAATGTGGATATTCTTCGATAGCATGATAGGGAAGTTTTAAAATATCCTATGCACAAGTATTATATAAATATCACATTCATTAGAGGGTGATAGTAAGAATGTTCACCCTGAGGATATGATTATCGCCCGAGAAATACCCTCTCATGAATGTGATATTTATTTTATTATACGGAGATCCCCTCGGGCAAAAACAATATTCATTTTCAGTACCGATTTCACTTTGCCAGATTCCTTTTTTGAAAAACAACAACAATTTGTTTCTAAAAGTTGGTATGTTATATCGTTGGACTGGAAATAACGTAACTACGAAAATGAATGGTAGTTTATTGAAATCGGTCAAGTACTCAAAAATAGCAATTTCACCATACTGAGCCGATGACGTCACCGAAACAGCGCACATCAAAGCTGCGCATGTGATAATTTTTTTACTATCACCCTGCGGTTTACTATCACCCTGTACTCGCGTGAGATAGTAAGAAATTACACATTGTTGTCTATGGGGATCTTATGTGAGGTATTATAATAGAATTGCTTATCGGATGACACGCACAGCCGTACTCCGAATCAGAAGAGCGAAATGCGTAACAACATATAAACATGAATTAAAGATCTTTAAACAATTATGTACTTACACAATTTATTTTTAAACTCATCAACTTAACAACATATCTCAAAGTACAAACCTCTTCTGGTTCGAAACCCGGTAAGAATATGTACGACTCCGGTGGCGAGGCATCATTTACACCTCCGGCGGGAATGTCGGAGGAGGTTAGTACCTTTACCAC